>PVKS010015144.1:0-46667 GCA_004027875.1 Aplodontia rufa | reverse complement strand
TCAATTTACTATAGGTAGATTATGGAACCAACCCAGATGCCCCTCACTTGATGAATGGATACAAAAACTTTGGTACATATATGCAATGGAATACTACTCGGCCATTAGAGAAGACACTATTATGGCTTTTGATATCAAATGGATGGAGATGGAAAGAATTATGCTAAGTGAAGTATCCCAATCTCAGAGACTCAAGGGCTGAATGTTTTCTCTCAATTGTGGAAGCTAGAATACATGGGGAAGCAGTATGTTAGACGGTGAGTTAATAATAACTTCAAATTGTTTGATTCTCAACGCAACAGGGAGATGACTCCCTAGGATACTTGGAGGCGTAGGATGGGGGATGGAGTGGGGGGAGGGCTTAGGAAGAACACCTAGGAGACTGGAGGAACTGAGCATAGGGGAATCATCTCAGAAGGTGATGTCTGACCTCCACGAGATATCCATTTAACTCAGCGGTTCTTCTGGGGGAAACAGCAACATGGGGAAACCAAGCTGGGCATCCATGACATGGCATTAGCCCTAGATAACTAAGTGTATATTCATTTGTTCTGGAATATTTGATAATGTTTCCCCCTCAATTGCAACTACATATCATCTAATAAATAATAAATTTTTAAAAAACAATACTGGGCTGGAGCAGTGGCTCAACAATTGGAGAACTTGCCTGGCATGTGTGAGGACCCAGGTTCAAACTTCAGTACCACATACACAACTAAGAGTCAGGGAAACAAAGACCAGATGGAAACATAAATAAAATTGACTCTCTCTCTCTCTCTCTCTTTAAAAAAAAAAGAAATAAAGAAGGTAATGTACTCAGTAATGGTTAGCTCACTGCACACTTACTTGGACACAAGGGATAGGCTACTAAGTGCAACCCCAGGAAAACATAGCTGAATATAATCAACCCTAAAGGATTTGTGTATCCTTTATGGCACAAACTTTTTATAACCTGTTCTCCAAAGCAACATCTCATCATATTTATCATAATCTATTTGTTAGAAGTCAGTCAGTAGGTCTGACCACTCTCAAAGGGAGAGAATTGGTTATACAGGACTCAAAAAGCAGGAGGCAGAAATCTACAATAGGCCAAAAAACTAGAGCCAATGGAAGGATTTTCTAGGTAGCCCTAGTGAAAGAAAAGCAAAGTCACACACATAGACCATCTAAAAGGAGTTTTCTACAAGGAACAGGAGTGACCTCTCAGAATTCTCAAAGTACCAGTGACATACTCTTCTTAGAATGCCCAACCACTACATGATCCAACTCCTCCATGAGTCAGGACTCCGGCTCAGACAAAGTGAGTTCAAATATTCATCCTCCCATTCCCTACCTCTTTACCTTTAATTCCTTCCTCTGAAAACTGAAGCTTAAAATTGTGCCCACCTCACTGGGTTGCTGTTAAAGTGAAGTAGACAAAGCTCACGAAGAAATGAGCACAGTGAACAGAGAAAGCATTTAATGAATAGTGATTATTAACTAGTTGTCTAATAGAGAAATGGCTAATTTTGCCTCCCAGGGACTCTCACAGTGAGAGAGCATCTCGATGAAGGTTCTGGATGTTTTGACCACCAGATTAAAAAAAATCTCTCCTCAACCAAAAATGAATCCAGTGGCCCCTGTCTCTTAAGTAAACATCTTGGGAGATTGTATTATATGGCTTCCTCACCTGCCCACAAGGAAATTTTAAAAAAAAGAGAGAAATGAGTGTGTTGGTCTGCTAAGAGGGCCGTAACAAATTACCACAGAATGAGTAGTTTCAACAATAGAAATGTATTTTCTCACAGTTCTTCATGCTAAAATTCAGAGATCAAAGTGTCAGCAAGGTTGGCTTCTTCTGCATCTTCTTTCCTTCATTTGCAGATAGCCACTATCCTAGAAAACTTTATATGTTACCCTGACTGGACTAAGGGATATCCAGATCATTGGTAAACCACTATTTCTGGGTATGTCCTTGAGGGTGTTTCTAGAAGACATTAGCATTAGACATTAGACTGAGTAAAGAAAATCCAACCTCGCCAGTGTGAATGGGTATCATTCAACCTGTTGGGTGCCTGAATAGAAAAGGTAGAGGGAGGGTGAATTGGCTCCCTCTCTCTCCTTGAGCTTGGACATCCATCTTCTCCTGCCCTTGGGAAGTGATTAGATCTTCATGTTCTCAGGTCTTCAGGCTTAGACTGAATTACCTGGCTCTCCTGAGCCTCCAGCTTGCAAATGGCAGACTGTGGGACTTCTCAACATCCATATTCACATGAGTCTTACTGTAGCACGTCTCTTCCTGTATCAGAATTGATACCTCCCACTGGTTTTGCTCCTTCTTAGGAGAACCCTAATTAATATGGCCATCTTTTCCCTGTGTCCTCATGTGTCCTTCCCTCTGAATGTCTATGTCCTAATGTCCCCTTCTTATTGGGACCCCAGTTTTATTAATTCAGGTCCATCTTTAAAGACCTCACCTTAAGGATACTATCTCCAAATACATACCATATTATAAATACTGGGGTTCGGACTTCAATGTATGAATGGGGGTGCACAATTTAGCTAGAGCAAGGGGCAAAGCACTTCAAAAAGAGGAGTCCCGGAGGATGCAGTGCTCTCTGCATCTGTGAGATGCTGGTGTGTCTCATAAATACACAACACGTTCATCCTGCCACAGTGATCTCACCTCTATCCCGCCACCCAGCTAGGCCCTTCCTGTCAAAATCCCTGTCACGTCTGTCACTTGCACAGCCTGCACTCACATCAGGAACAGCAGGAGAAATGCCTGAAGAGAACCGCAGAAGGATGTGAAGAAATCAGTCATCCCTGCCTGGTGTGACATCAGCCCACATTTCTCCATGCAGCCCCACCAGGGGGATCAGAGGCTCTCCAAGGAGCCGAACATGTGAGGGCCTGGTGGTCTGAATAAAGGAGGTGTCTCTGAAGGACAGGGCAGGACCCATGACCATGGCCATCCCTGGGGTGGGTGTGGGGGTCGCCCAAGCTGTTCCCAATGGGGAGGAGTAAGCCAGGCTCACGGAACTGGGCCTCTCAGGCCAGTGACGACGCTCCCACTCTCCTCAGTGAGGAGCTAAGAAGTTGGACATAATTACAGCAGTGATTATAATTGTGATGACCTTTGGACAGAGAGCTGGAAAAGGATTTTATAATAAGGTGTTGACGAGGCTGATGAAGGCGAGAAGGGCTCAAAGAGAGCCTTGGAGTGGATGGGTGTGTGCGTGTGTCTGCATGTGAGAGAGAGAGACAGCCCTAGCAGGCCTACTTCTTACCCAAGGACATTTCTCCCACAGAGCCAGTCTTTCAAAGAACAGAAACAGGAGTTCACCCAAGACACAGCTGGAGCCACAGGGCACTCCCTGACAAGAGACAGGCTGCCCAGCCCCGTTGAACATGCTGTGGCTGTCAGCCTGACACCAGGGCTCGGGCCAGTCCACCCAAAGGAGGAGATGGTCACTGACAGCGTCCGTACTTGCAGTAGGCACCACTGTGCTTCAGCACACTGCAGCTCGGTTTGTCCTCATAGCAATTTGCAAGTATGAGCCCATTTCACAGGTAGGAAATTGAAACACAGAGAGGGTAAGTTACTTGCCCACAGCTGCAGCTAGTAAGAAGCCATGCTGGGATTTGAATCCTGCACTCTCATCAGGCACAGCAGGAGAAATGCCTGCATGATTTGAAGGTTCAGTCTTAGCCTATATTACCTTCCCAGACTGAGAAACAAGAATGAGTTGAGAATCAAAGTATATGGAGATCAAGAAACCCAGTACAGATCCCATACTCCATGAGAAGACCACAAGACCACCAGGGCCATATGAAGGGCCTGGAGTAGGACTTCAAATTGCAAAGAGTGGCAGCTACTGGAGAGCAGGGTCCAGGGAGGCTTGGAAGAAGTAATGCCAAAGAAGTCAGAGTGAGAGCCTCCCAATCCTCCCCTTTGGCCCATCCACAGCTGGTTCTCCCTTCAAGTCCCACCCCTACCCTCTGCTCCACCCTGCCCTTGGCTTAGCCAGACCTACTTCCTCTACTCACAGGGCAGGGCTGCTATTTACAGCCCTGTGGCCTGTGCCCCATGCCCCGCTCAACTCCATGAGTGCGTGCACACTGTAGTTTATGTTGTGCCAGGCAACAGTGATCAAAAGAGAGTTTTTTATGATGCACCAGATGAAGGGGACGTTAGCAGAGGCCGTTACCTTATCAGGAGTTCATTTTGTCCATTGTACCCCTGGGAGAAAAGCAGAAACATTATGGGGTTTAAGCAACACTCTCAAATTTTATATAAAAATAATCCCTTCATTTATGTGTTCATTCTCTCAACACATTTATCAAACATCTACTATGTGTCAAGATATAATAGAAGGGGCTGGAGCGGTGGCTCAGCGGTTTCGGCGCTTGCCTGGCAAGCACAAGGACCCAGGTTCAAACCCCAGCACCACGTACACAACTGAGTGTTGGAGCAACTAAGGCCATGTGAAAAACTAAATGAAGTTGTTTCTTTCTCTGTCTCTCTCACTGTCCCTCTCTTTATTAAAAAAAAAAAGATATAATGGAATATACATCTAATAAAAAAAATATAACAGAGCCCTAAATAGCATCATTCTTTGTTTTTATTAAATTGCATCAATCTTTACCTCAAGGAGCAAGTGAGCCTGGCATCAGACAATCACATGGATAAGTGCAAACTATAACTGTAACTAAAGGGCAAGGATGAAGATTTCATAGCAGAATGAGAGCCCAGAGGAGGGAACTTTGACATCAGCAGGGAAGTCAGAGATGCCCTCTCTAATTAGCAACACTTAAGCCAAGATCTAAGGAATAAAGGTGGCCACCAGACAGACAGCCCACTGGGCTGCAGTAAAGATCACTCAGATGCTCCATGGACACATGGAGTGCATCAGTTAGCTACTGCTGTGTAACAAACCACTCAAAAACAATAGCTGAAAAGCTTAGGCACGGATATCACAGGTCTATAGGTCAGTTGGACTTGCTCCAGTGTCTGCTATCAGCTGTGAGTCATGTAGGTAACTCTGTTGACCTCTCTTGGCTTACAATGAGCATGAGGTCATCTGGCTATAGATTAGTCTGGGGACAACTTAAGCTAAGACAACTGGATTCTCTTCACACGGTCTTTCATCCTCCAGCAAGCTGCTCCAGGATCAAACAAGGACAGGATCGGAATGAGGCAAGTGAGGTGAGACTTACAAGAAAATGGTTAGATCCCTTTTTATTTAAAATTTCAACATTCTGTTCAACATGGATTTTTGTGTTAATTTTGAGGGGTTTTTTTTAATAGTCTTAGCTGGGCTTGGTTACTCAGTTTTGGGTGCCTCTTTCAAGTATTCATCTGAAGCAAGACCCTCACTTGCCTCCCCCTCCCCCAGTCCTGAGCCAGGAACAGAGTTTCCTTCCTACAGGAGAAAGGCATTTATCTGTACCTGGATAGACCCAGGAACTCTGTAGGGAAAGAAATGGATGTGTGGACAAGGCAGGGCTCCTCGTTCCAGGCAAAGGACACAGCATGTACTTCAAGATATGAAACAGTGGGGCTGGAGTGGTGGCTCGGTGGTTATAGCACTTGCCTGGCATGTGTGAGTATGCAGGTTCAAACCCCAGCACCACGTACACAACTTAGTCTCAGAGCAACGAAAGCCACATGAAAAACTAAATAAAATTGATTCTCTCTTTCTCTCTATCTCTCTCTCTCTCTCTCCCTTTCCCTCTCTCTTATAAAAAAGATATTTTTAAAAAAGATATGAAATAGTGAGTAAGTAGGAACTGAGGGGTTACTTTCAGAAAGAGGGGTAGAGGCCACTTACCCAGGGCCTCGAGGGCCAGACTGACCCTCTGTCCTCTGTGTGAGGGGGAATTTGCATGCTTTGGAACAGAGAAAACACATCATCACTGAATTTAATTTATTTAACAAATAATGATTCAGTAATTGCTATGTGCCAGACAGTCTATGGCAACAACTCTATGATGTAGTACATCTAGCAGCTGAGGAAACTGAGGCACAGAGAGCATAAATAACCTGTCCAAGTTCCCCCAGTTAGTAAGTGGCAGATGCAGCATCGAAATCCAGAGAGCCTGACTCTGGAGTCCCCACTATATTTGATACTTCTCTACCACTCATATTTTAAAGAGGTTGCTTTGACCAAAATACAGATGAAGAGGAAAACAGAAATGCAGGGCAGGGATGCAGGAAATGCAGGAGGAGACTGGAGATGTGGAAATGGCCTGAGCTAGACAGGGACATCGGTGTAAGAACACTAGGTGTGAAATGCAGCACCATCACAGATAAGGAAGGGACCTAGGCTAGTGACTCAGAGAGGGAGCACAGACTGGGAACCAGCTCTAGGTGAATGGAGTGTGGCAGGGCAGGGGAGGGTGGTTAATGGTAGAGGAAAGGATGTCACCAAAGAGGGTGGCAGGGCATGGTGGCAAGGGCTTCAAAGCAAAAAGACATATGTATAGAATAGGAGAGGCCTGGCTTGCCGGTGGCCATGGGAAACAAGGACTTCATTGACGCTGCTTCCTTGGGACCAAAGAAAGTATGGTCAGTGGGAGAAAAATCAAGCTCTACCAGAGCAGACAGAAGAGCACAGCCTCCTGGGGAGAGGCTGTGTTTGTGAGGGGCAGGAGGCAGATGGGGCAGCCTGCAAAGTAAAGCTTTGTGAGCGGTGGAAGAGCAAGAGAGAGAGCCAGCAGCAGGTCATGATGCTTCCTGCAGGTGAGAGAAATGCCGGTACCCATTATCCCCACGCTCAACCAGACTGCCAGGATGCTAGTCCCATGCCAGGCAGTGCTGTAGGTATGGGTGACAGAAAGGAGTAGGCTCTTAAAGTTTTTCTAGTCAACACTGCTCTTTACAAAGATGAGGACTTTAGCTTGCTAATGCACACCAAAGGATGCTTACTGTGACACTTGTACCTACGTCCAAAGGATTCTTTTCCCAGCTGCAGGAGAGTCAATGCCCCAGCAATGGCCCTGTACCAATGACGTCCTGGGAGTTGGCAAATAAATACCCAGCTTCCTCATCCCCCAAAGAGGATAACTCTGAGGTGTGTAGCCCCAAAGTTCCTCGGCAGAAGTTGCCCCAGTTTCTCTGAAGGCAACCTGCTTGATAACACACATTTGATGATAACACATCTGCTGGAAAGTACTCACTTTATTGGCTTGCTTTTCCTCTCCTACTTTCCACCCCTTACCAGGGTTTCCTCTTGTCACCTCCTAAGTAAACTGCTTGCACTTAAATCCTTATGTCTGAGTCTGCTTGCAGGGACACTGGGACCCAGGGAGGGAAGAAATTTGCCTTTTGACACAAAGTGTTTCAATGCACAGCCTTGACCTAAACCGAAGTCCCCCAACCCCAAATTCTGCAAAGGACAGAGAGTAAAAGCACAAAATATATAGTCACAGACGTCTAGGTTAGCTCACCTGCACAGATGACGGTCTTCTTCCCTGTTCTCTACTTTCTCTGTAAAAGAATTAAATATCTTTCCCCCATTAAAATAAAATGCAGGGCTGGAGCGGTGGCTCAGCAGTTATGGCACCTGCCTGGCATGCACAAGTACACGAGTTCAAACCCCAGCACCCCGTACACAACTAAGTGTCAGAGCAACAAAAGCTATGTGAAAAACTCAATAAAAATTGCTTCTCTCTTTCTCTCACTGCCCCCTCTTTCTTTAAAAAAATAAAATAGATTGCAGAACATCCCTGCGAGCAATCAACTTGCTTGCCCCATTGAAAGAAGGCTTGGCCTCTTGACTTCCCTGGACCAATGAAATGTGAGCAGAAGTGGTTTCTGTCAATTCTGAGCCTGAACAGCCTGGGCTGGCTCCACCAGGCTCTTCTTTCTTTTTCTTTCTTTCTTTCTGTTTTTCTGCCCTGAGAATAGCATGTCCCAGGCAGAGGCTGATATTTCAGCCTAGATCCTGAAATAAAGACAGGTAGAGTAGAGCAGCTGATCCATGGGTAGCACAAGATAGGAGCAAAAAAAATTTTTTAAGAGAGAAGGACAGTGAGAGAGTGGGAGAGACAGAATCAATTTTTATTGAGTTTTTCACATGGCTTTCGTTGCTCTGACACAGGTGTGTACATGGGTGCTGTGGTTTGAACCCGTGTACTCGGCCATGCCGGGCAAGCGCCGTAACTGCCGAGCCACCTCTCCAGCCCCAGGAGCAAATTTTTTAAAAAAGAAGGAAAAAAAAACTTCTTTTAAACCACTGAGTTTTGAAAACTCATTTGTTATCACAATATAACAAAAGCTGACTAATATAGTCACCACATATTGGCTCTGTTACCTAAATCAAGTAACTAAGCTTCTGCAAGCCTTAGTTTCTTCCTCTATACTTCATCCTATTTGTCTCCTCTTTATATTAAGCAGATAATAATACTATCTACTTAACGAGACTTTTGTGGGAATTACACAAGAGCCTCAGCACAATGCCTGGCACAGAGCAAATGCCCAATAAATGTTAGCTGTTATGATTATAATGTTTTTCTCTGCCCCACAAAGAGATTTCTTCTAAAAGTGAGTTCCCCAGAGAAAATATGCAGCTCCTACAGCGTTCACCACCAGCCCCCTTACTTGTTAAAGGTACTTACTTTCCCCTCCTAATGGCCCCTACCACAAGCCACAGAAGTGCCAAGCAAGGAGCCATGTCCCAGCAGGCCTGCATGCAGGAAACCCATAGCAGTTAATGAATCCCCATGGAGAGGTCCGGATTAGCCCTGGTTTAATACCCTGAAATGGCAGGGAGTCATTTATCCATGAGCTATGGCCTCTCTCTGTTGCCTGTGCATTACGAGTTATTTATGAGGCAATTTGCACAGTTTCACACTGGCTGGCCATTATGCTGCTGTCTGCTAACCACTAGGAGGGGCTGAACCCAGAGACAGAAAGGTCCTCCCCCTGCCTCTGCTTTGCCAGTGACAATGAGACAGAGGTGTCCCCCTACTGCAGTATGTTTGCTCTTGGGGAATGAAAACAGGTCCCAAGGCCGGGTGAAGGAAAATCCTGCCACCCCTGCACCCAGCAACAGAGTGCACCTGGGGGCTTGTTAGGAAGCACCAGATTCCAATTAAGAAAAACAAAAGCCACTGGGAAAGCCACCAACTGTAAAGAGAAATTATTTTTGCATTTCCTCTAGGACTGTCTGCAGGCATGGCAGGAACATCCCTTCAGTTACTGGGATGGGAAAATAGCATAATCTTGTGAAATATTTTGCACATGGCGTGGCACACAGAAAATTCTCAATATATGTTACCTGTGGTCATGATGACAATCTACAGCCCAGCTGGGTCCCATCATCCTGAGCACCATGCTGCAATAGCCTTGCCAGTTTGCTGCTACTGCCAGTTCAGCCTGCAGCTACAGGAGCTTTTGATTCTAGCTTCAGGGGCATCAACTACTCTACTAAGGATTGTCCTGCCAACAAGGAAGTACCTTGGAGACACTAGAGAATCCTTAGGTCCCTACCAGTCCTTATATGTCATACTATCTAGTGGTAACAAATTCTTTTTTTTTTTTTAAGATAGAAGGACAGTGAGAGAGAGAGAGACCAAGAGAATCAATTTTTATTGAGTTTTCCACATGGCTTTCGTTGCTCTGACACTTAGTTATGTACGTGGGTGCTGGGGTTTGAACTTGTGTACTTGTGCATGCCAGGCAAGCACCGTAACCACCAAGCCATCACTCCAGTCCACAAATTCTTATCTTTAAACACTCAACTGCATATCTTCAAAGTTCTTACGTTCTGTACTCCAGTCACTGCTGCCAATTCTGCGGTAACTGCTCTGTACAACACAGAAGGTTCTGTAGGTGAGGTTCTATCATGAGATTCCATGCTTCTGGTCAGCAGAGGGGGTCACAGATCTCCACAATGGAGGCAGAGGAAAGAAAACGTTTGAGCAGGATGTAGCCTGACTCCAATTCCCTTTCTTCCATGGATAGTTCCTATCTGCCAGTCTCAAAATATCCTCCTTTCTGCAAGGATTGCTCCCTGGGGCCTTACTTCTTCATTATTTCATTCCATATCACATAGTTCTTTGGTAAAATCTTGGGTCATTTTTTCTTGTTCTCTCCACCCCCATAACATCATCTAATGCCAGAATGTTCCCCGCTTTCAATTCAGTAGAATAAATAACTAGAAAAGTGTTCATGCATATCCTCTGCTCATGTATAGCACAGGATCATTCAGATGGACCCAAAACACAAGTTATTCCCATAATTATGACTCAAAAGCGCTCACTTTTCCGAGGCAGATAATCTTTGTTTTACTGATGAACATCAACAACAAGATGATGGGTTTGCTAATAAATGTAGTTACTAGATAATGGGGGGGGGCGTAAACTGAAGTGGATTGAATAGAATCTGATTAAATTGTGGAATATCCATGCAGGAGCAGAAGTCGAGAGGAAGCAATCTCCATTAACCTTCAGTGGAGGCCAGCCTCAAAGGCCATGAGTTTTCTCAGGAGGAGAAAAGCCCCCTACCCAGGTGACCAGTGCCCTTCAGAATTCTACTGCTCACATGTCTGTCTTGAACAGGCAGTCAAGCAGCCAAGCCTGAGGTACATCACTTCACTCCGTTAAGCCACAGTTTCCTCACAGAAAAATGGGGGAAATATCACCTACCTTAGTCATTCAATTACTTTTTATTGAATATTAATCTTGTGCCTGATACTTGCAAAGATTAAAATATATGATACATGAGAAGGACTTGACATATACTAAGTGCTCAATAACCTTTAACTAAAATCGTTCATTATTATTTTTACATGATCTTCAAAAAAATTGTGCAGTGCCTGCTCTTACCTTTGTGTGTGCGTGTGCACGATACTGGGGATTGAGTCCAGGGTCTTGCACATGCTAGGCAAGTGCCCAACTCTGAAGTCACATCTCCAGCCCTCTTATGTCCATTTTATAGAAGAATAAATCAAGGATAAAGGAACAGAGGTGACTTGAGAATTTATACCCATAGATTTGGATTTAAAGATTTCAGGGGCCCTCCCAGCACACTCCCAGGACAGACCAGAGGAAGATCCCTGCCTGGAACAGCCCCAGTCCACCCAATGCCCAATGTGTAGGACTGGGCCTTTTCTGGTTCAGGCCCGGTAGGCACCCAGACACCCCCAGTTAGGACCCTCATCTGGCACAGTCCCCTCCTAGTTGAAGGGCTAGCCCAGACCTCTTCTGGTCCAGACCCCAGCATATGCCTAGACCAGGAGAGTACCCTGCCTAGAGCCCCCACCCACTGGATGTGCCAATTAGGGCCTCTTCTGGACCTAGCCCAGCAGGCATCCAGGGTACCCCAGGTAGGACTCCTGTGGGGAGCAGGCCCCTCTCAGCTGAAGGGCTGGACCAGAATGTGGCCAGGATAGACCCGAGGAGGATCCCCACCTGGAGCAGTGGTTACGGCACTTGCCTGGCATGTGCAAGGATGTGGGTTCAAACCCTAAGACCACGTAAGTGTTGGAGCAAGGAAAGCCATATGAAAAACTAAATAAATTGATTCTCTCTCTCTCCCCCTCTCTCTTAAAAAAAGAAAAACAGGGGTTGGGGATTTAGCTCAGTGGCAAAGCGTTTGCCTAGCATGCGCAAGGCTCCAAGTCCGATCCTCAGCCCTGAAAAAAAAGAAAAACATAGAAAAGGATATTCTCATCCAGGAAACATGTAGTACACCCAATAGGCCTAATCAAAACAGAAGTTCACCAACACCAACATACATTATATTCAAAATATATAACAGGGAAATCAAGGAAAGAATATTAAAAGCTGCAAGAGAGAAATGCCAAATCACATTCAGAGGCAAACCAATAAGGATCACATTTGGGCTTTGTCCCCTTCCCCCACTCTGGGGAAGTCTGCTCTTTTCCCTATGCTTTACTTTCTATGCTTTCTATAATAAAACTTGTCTACTACGCTTGCAAAAAAAAAAAAAAAAAAAAAGGATCACATTTGACTTTTCAGCCCAGATTCTAGAAGCAAGAAGATCCTGGAAAGAGATCTTTCACTGTCTGAATGACCACAACCTGCAGCTGTGAATACTATACCCAGCAAAACTCAGCTTCAAATTCAACAGAGAAATAAAAACATTTCACAATAAGATCAAACTTGCAGCATTCATGATCAGAAAACAAGCATTACAAAGAATCCTTAAAGATAAACTCCAGATAGAAGAACAAACACTCCTCAAAACCCACAAACAGGGGCTGGAGCAGTGGCTCAGCAGTTTCGGCGCTTGCTTTAGCAAGCACGAGGACCCGGGTTCAAACGCCAGCACCACGTACACAACTAAGTGTTGAAGCAACGAAGGTCATGTGAAAATCTAAATAAAGTTGTTAAAAAAAAAACCACAAACACAGGAAATTCAATAAAAATGCTAACTATCAAAAGATAACCAAGAAAGCATAAAACTCGCTAAAAAAGCATGATGACTATGAACCACAACTACATAACTATCCTAACACTGAATGTAAGTAGTCTCAATGCACCAATCAAAAGTCACAGATTAGTGGATTTGATCAAGAAGCAAAATCCAACAATATGCTGCTTACAGGAGACCCACTTTACAACCAACGACATCCACAGATTGAGAGTGAAAGGACGGGGAAAAAATATACCAGGTGTACAGCCCAAGAAAGCAAGCTGGAGTTGCAATACTTACATCCAACAAAATAGATTTCAAACATAAACTAATCAGAAGAGTTAAAAAAGACCATTATATTTTAGTAAAGAGAACAATACAACAGGAAGATGTAACCATAGTAAATATATACTTTCCAAACACCAATGCTCCCAACTAAGTGGAAAAATTACTTCATGACATAAAACCACTGGTGGACCTCAACACAATAACACTAGGAGATGTTAATACTCCTCTATCACCAATAGACAGATCGTCAAAGAAAAAAACAATAGAGATCTCCAGTCTAAGCAATTCAATAAGTCAAATGGACTTAACAGACATCTATAGAACATTCCACCACAAATTGGTTGAGTATACCCTCTTCTCAGCAGCACATGGATCCTTCTCCAAAATAGATCATATTCTAGTTCACAAAGTAAATCTCAGCAAATACAAAAAAGTAGATATTATTCCATGTATCCTATCAGACCTTGATGCCATAACCCTAGCAATTAACAGCAAAATTCATAACAGAAAATACACATATATGTGGATATTGAATAATACCTTATTAAGTGAAGAATGGATCCAAGCAGACATGAGGGCAGAAATCAAGAAATTCTTGGAAGTGAATGACAATGAAGACAACATATCGAAATCTCTGGGACAGCATTAAAGCATCCTTGTGAAGAAAATTTATAGCACTGAGTGCCTACATTAAACAACAGGAAAGGTCTTGAATAAATAAGCTTATGTTCCACCTCAAATCCCCACAAAAGGAAGAACAATCTAAATCCAAAGCCAGCAGAAGAAAGGAAATAATCAAGATCAGAGCTGAAATCAATGAAGTTGAGAATGAAAAAAAAAAACAGTAAAAAGAATCAATGAAACAAAGAGCCGGTTTTTCAAAAAAGTCAATGAAATTGACAGACCCTTAGCCAATCTTGCTAAAAGAAGGAAGGAATTGAAGCAAAAAAAAACAAAATCACCAATGAAAACAGGGTGATCACCACCCCATGAAAAATCAAACAGATTATCAGAACATATTTTGAAAATCTATACTCCTCCAAATTAGATAATCTGGAAGAAATGGATAAATTTCTTGACACAGCATCCTCAAATTAATGCAGGATGAAATTGAAATCCTAAAAAGCCCAAAAACAGGAACTGAAATCCACACAGCAATTAAAATCCTTCCAAAGAAGAAAAGCCCAGGCCCTGATGGATGCCCCGATGAGTTTTACCACACTTATGAGGAGGAGTTAACACCTCTCCTTATTAAGCTATTCCAAGAAATTGAAAAGGAGGGAACTCTCCAAAACACTTTTTATGAGGCAACCATAACTCTGATACCAAAACCCAACAAAGATGCATCAAAAAAAGAAAATTACAGACCTATATCCCTGATGAACATTGATGCAAAAATCCTTAATAAAGTTCTAGCAAACCGCATCCAAAAACATATCAAGAAAATAATTCATCATGATCAAAGTGGGCTTCATTCCAGGAATGCAAGGCTGGTTCAACATAGGCAAAATAATAAACATGATTCATCACTTAAACAGAATTAAGGACAAAAACCATATGATCATCTCAATTGATACAGAAAAGGCCCTTAATAAAATCCAGGGCCATTTATGCTCAAAACTCTAGAGACAATAGGGATCAAAGGTTCTTATCTTAACTTTGTGAAGGCCATATTTGCAAAACCCTCAGCTACTACAGTACTAAATGGAGAAAGTTGAAAGCATTTCCACTAAACTCAGGAACAATCAAGGCTGCACACTCTCACCACTTTTATTCAAGATAGTCCTGGATACCCTAGCTGGAGCAATCAGGCAAGAGAAGGAAATCAAAGGGAAAAGAATAGGAAGAGAGGAAGTAAAACAATTCCTTTTTGCTGATGACATGATCCTGTATCTGGAAGATCCAAAAAAACTCCACCAGAAAACTGCTTGAACTTATAAACAGATTTAGCAAAGTAACAGGATGTAAGATCAACACACACAAATCAATGACTTTCCTATGCATTAACAATAATAGGGCAAAAGAAGAGATCAGGAAATTGGTCCCATTCACAATATCCTCAAAAAGAATAAAATATTTGGGAATTAATCTAACAAGGGAACTATAAGACCTCTACAATGAAAATTATTGAACACTGAAGACAGAAATTGAAGAAGCATGAGAAGATGGAAAGATGTTCTAAGCTCTTGGTTAGACGGAATTCATATAATTAGAATGGCCATTCTGCCAAAAGCACTATACAGGTTCAATGCAATCCCCATCAATATACCAATATCATTTTTTTTAATTATATATCTTTTTTTTTAAAGATGTAGGGACAGTGAGAGAGATAGAGAAAGAAAGAAACAACTTTACTTAGTTTTTCACATGGCCTTAGTTGCTCAAACACTTAGTTGTGTAGGTGGTGCTGGGGTTTGAACCCAGGTCCTCGTGCTTGCCAGGCAAGCGCCAAAACTGCTGAGCCACTGCTCCAGTCCCACCAATATCATTCTTTACAGATATAGAAAAAGCAATTCTCAAATTCATTTGGAACAACAAGAAACACAGAATAGCCAAAACATTACTAAGCAAGAAGATGAAACAGGTAGTTTCGCAATACCAGATCTAAACCTATAGTACAGAGCTGTAGTACAAAAATAGCATGTTACTGGTATCAAAATAGGAATGAAGACCAATGGAATAGAAAACTCTGAGACAGACTACAAATCTTTAAACATCTGATCTTTGACAAAGGGGGTCAAAATAGAACATGGAGGAATGACAGCCTATTCAACAAATGGTGCTGGACAAACTGGACAGCCACTTGCAGAAAATTGAAATTAGATCCTTATCTCTCACCTTGCACAAAAATCAAATTAAAATGGATCAAGCAGGGGCTGGAGCGGTGGCTCAGTGGTTACTGTGCTTACGTGGCACGTGCAAGTACGCAAGTTCAAACTCCAGCACCACATACACAGCCAAGTCTTGGAGCAACAAAAGCCATGCGAAAAACTAAATAAAAATTGATTGATTCTCTCTGTCTCTCTCTCACTGTCCCCTCTTTCTAAAAAAAAAAAATGGATCAAGTAACTAAGAATTAAACCAACTACCATACAACTGCTAGAAGAAACATTAGGACCAACACTCCAGCATATGAGAGTTGGCAACAACTTCCTCAACAAGACTCCCAAAAGATGCCATTAAATCAGAAAGCTTTGCTCAGCCAATGAATTGGTCAAAACTGTCAAGAGAGAACCTACAGAATGGGAGAGAATCCTGGCTTATAATTCCTCCCACAGAGGACTAATATCCAAAATTTACAAAGAACTCAGAAAACTTAATATCAAAAACATAAACAATCCAATCAATAAATGGGCCAGAGAGTTAAACAGAAACATCTCAACAGAGGAAATCAAGCAAGCCAATGAAAACATGAGAAAGTATTCTAAATCAATAGTAACCAGAGAAATTCAAATCAAAACTACATTAAGATTTCACCTGATTCCAGTCAGACTGGCAAAGATAAAGAATACAAACAGTAATGCAAAATGCTGGAGGGGTTATGGGGAGATAGGAACACTAGCACACTGTTAGTAGAACTGCAGACTGGTACAGCCACTCTGGAAAGCAGTATGGAGAATCCTCAAAAAATTAGGGTTGGATCCACCATACAACCTAGCTATCATTCTTCTGGGTATTTTCCCAGAAGAGTTAGAATCAGCACATTACAGTGACACAGCAAAATCAATGTTCACAGCAGCTCAATTTACAACAGCTAAATTATGGAATCAACTGAGATCCCCCTCACTGGATGAATGGTTCCAAAAGCTCCGGTATATATATACACAATGGAGTTCTACTCAGCTATTAGAAACACCAGTATTGCAGCCTTTGAAGGTAAATGGATAGCAATGGAAGAAATCATGCTGCAGTTAACCAAACACAGAGGGTTAAGGGCCAAATGTGTTCCTCCATTTGTGGAGGCTAGAGCTGAACCCAGACTTGGTGAAAGATAATCAAACTCATGTATTAGACCCACCAAAGGTATAGCAATACATAATCTAGGGGAACCACAGACATGCAGGTGAGGGAGGGGGAAGGGAAGAGGTGGGGATTGAGAGAGGGACGAGAACAGGGAGGAATCTAGGGAGACAATTACAATGTAGCATACTTTTTACCCTCCTCCGAAGTCAAATAATACTCATGCAATCATTTAATTCTTGAAAATTTACATTTATACCTCTTATAGGGGTGTAATATAGCAGAACCAAGAGATTGGAATGTGGGCAATGTGGGGATAACTATGGTTTAGGATCAAATGTATATAATATTGTTATTTTTTTCCTTTTTTAACTTTTATTACCCCTGCAGAGGCAAGGCCTCAAAAAAATTGAGTTAAGACTCAGAATTACCTGGAGACATAGGGAGAGGGAGGGATTAGGAAGGATATCTAGGAGACTGGAGGGAGGGAGTATGGGGGAATCAACTCAGAAGGAGATCCCCAGCCTCCACAAGAAGTCCATTTAACACAGGATTCTTTCGGGGGAAGCACAGAACCATGGGGAACCCAAGGGGGAAAATCATGACATGGCATCAGCCTTGGCTAATTATGTAAATATACATTTATTCTTGATTGTTTGATAATGATTCCCCGGTAATAGTAAGTCCATATTCGACTAATTAAAAAAAAAAGACTCAGGATTGTTGCTCTGCATGGAAATCTTTAGTAAAATGCGAAAGATTTATACGATCTGAAGAGAAACTAGAGTATAATATTGTTATTTTATATGCATTTATGATTATACAACAACTCAACTCCTTAATAAAATGTTTTAAAAAAGAAAGAAAACACATTAAAGGAAACTAAGGGATGCGACATCTAAATGCAACATATAATCCCAACCTGAATCCTGAACCACACCAAAGACATCAATAGGACCAGTGGAAATTTTTTAAAAGACATATGGTGTAGATAATATACTGTATCAATGTTAATTGTCTGATTCTTATAATTGGACAATGTTAACATTTGGGGAATGTGGGTGAAGAGTTTATGGAAATACTTCATACTATTTGTGCAGTTTTTTGTAACCATAGAATTATTCCAAAATAAAAGGGGTATGAAGCTTTAAAAAAAATTTATTTCAGTTCACCAAATTGGAGCTTGCCTCCCTTCCTTCCCACCTTTCGCAACAAGATTCCCTAGGGAATGATGGCAAAATGACCTTGTCATAAACAAAACAGACTTCTTAACTGGGGTCTTATATATGCATCACCCTCATATCATTGGTTGTCAGTATGGTAGGAGCCTGAAGAAGGACAATCATACTCTGAACATTCACAGTTAGAAACTTATCTTAGCCTTCCCTTACCCTATACCTTCATGTCCCCCTAATGGAAGGTCAGGAGACACTGTTTCACAACCCTAGGAAGTGCTATCAGACTCACCAGGAGCTGGAGATGAGATGTCTTGCAATCAGGAGGTAAAAACAAGAAAGAAGAAAACAAAGAGATCCTGCCTTGCACTTGAGAAATATGAGCATTTATGCACATAATTAAACTTGGCTCAGTCACCATATACACAAGGGAAAGGTGATGGTGTTCTAGATACTGACACTAAACAAAGGTGCTTTCAAAGCAATGCATTTTGCAGGCTGCTGACGAAACCAAATAATCATTTCTAGTGGTTCTATATTCAAATCAACTCCACAAATAGTAAGCACCCACAGTGTGCCCAGTACTGTGCAATAGCATACAATGCAAAGATGAATGAGTAAGATGCCACAGGCTGCTAAGAAAGTTGACACAGACAAAAGCAAACAGAATATAGCACAACTCATGCCATTGCATCATCTCCAGGGCAGGAGCACAGGTAGCAAGGATTGCTTCTGCCTGAGGAGTCCCTTTCTCTGGGAGCTGCTGACGGGGCAGTTGGCTCTACAAGGAGAGGTTCCCTGGAAGAGAAAGGCTGCAATGCTGTAGAGGCAAGAGTGTGCATGGTCTGGATGAAGCATCACATGGCCAATGTGGGAAGAGGGGATGGAGATGATAATGTCATCAGCCCAGCCCCAGCTCAAAAGTAGCCACATTTATTGACCATCCTACCAAAACAAGAACATTTTCTGTCATACCACCCTGCTTTGCTTTCTTCATAGCACTCAACATTATCTAAATTACTCTTATTGTTGGTTTATTTGTTGGTATTCTTTTCAGACAGAATATAAATGCCTTATATGAGTAGCCCCCACATCTATCTTGTTCTTTGCTATACCTCCATCACTTAGAGCAGTGCCTCCAGAAGAGTGCTCAATAAATATGTATTTTTAAAAATGAACAGATGATAAATCAATGAATGCACGGTTTGCAATGTGGATTGGAGGAGGAGAATTTCAAACCAGTACATCCATTTTATGTGACAGCTTTATAAGTTAGACTAATGCTGGTGGCTGTAACAAATAAACCCAACATTTCAATGTCTTTACCCAGTATAAATTTACTTATCGCTCACTTAGATGTTTAATGCAACTATTCATGATTGGCAGTTTGCTTTCCTCCACATGTCAATTTAGGAATCCAGTGTCCTTTCACCTTATGGCTCTATCATCCCCTTGAGAGCCTCAGGGTCCTTTATTTCCAGCCAACAGAAACAGTAAGAGAGGATAGAAGGCCCCAGCTTAGCTCAGATTGACACATTCTTGCCACCCCCAACTCATTTGCAAGAACAAGTCTTGTGGCCCCATTTGGATGAAAGTACAGCTGGAATATGGAATTTCTGACTGGGTGCGCACCTTTCAGTGATAAAACCACACAACAGAAGAAGGAGAATTAGTTTGCAGTGGACACATCACTCCCCATCTATCACAGACCTGGGCTCAGTATGGTTATACCATGCATCCAAGAACAGGCCACTCTTGGGTGGTGCAAGTGTCCCCTCAATTTAAAAAGTGATCTTTCCCCTCCCCTGACCCCAATTATGGTACCTTTCCAAGCACTGAAGTCAGATGGAGACATTTCCTGACCTTGCTCAAGATTCTGAAGAACTTCCCTATCAGAATCCTACAGCCCTGTTAGCAGGAGTTCATTTATTCTGTTCCTGGGAGAACAAAGAGAGGAATGCACTAGAATTTTCCCAGGAACAGAGAGCGGGAGGCATCAGGAACAGGAGGCAAGATGCTAGAAGAGAAGAGGGTGGGGAAGAAGGAAACTGTCCACCTAGTGAAGATCCGGCAAGTGTGCTCCCCAGCACAGCAGCCTTCTGATAATGACAGCAGCAACAGATAGCACTGATTTAGCACTTACTGTGGGCCAGGCACTGAGCCAAGCACTTTATAATCAGTCTCTCACTCACTCTTCAGAAAATCTAATATAAAAGTTGCCTTCCCTATTTCTGCAGATGAAGAAACTGAAGCTGAAAGAGATATTAGCCAAGAGTGAGCCAATCAGTCAATGGAAGAGGTGAAATTCGAGGATTCTGGAGCCAGAACCCAGACTTTCAAGCATCACCTTCAGCCTCTTTCCCTGCAGTTAAAATGGGCTTTTCTGTGCCTGTCACCACTCAGGTGAGGGTCTGCGCAGATTCCACAGGATCTCAGCTGTCAAAATCCCAAATATAGGTCTGGTAGCCAAGGCTGCAAGGTAGACAGTGTAAGAGGTATGTTGGTCAGTGTTTGTCATCTTCAGAGATGGCCTGGAATCGTGTTTCAGAAGGCCCACACCTGACAAGGCAGAACTCTATTGAACTGGTGTGCTGTCTTGGATTCTACCAAGAGATCAGGCAGGGTATCTGCAGCCTTCGGGTGCCTTCTGGATCACAGCAGCATTTGTCCAACTTGAAATTTCTGTTGTACTTCTAACACATGAGAATATTTTTCTTTGCCCTTGTTGCAATGAACTGTGCTGTACTTCTAAACCAAACAGTGTGACATACATCCAAATTACAGGCTTCACTTATGATGATTCAGGTCTCTTAAGGAACCAATCACCGTGACTTTGAATGAGTTTAATTATCAGGGTACTTCAGTGCATAAATAACCATGCACACCCTGTTAGCCAAGCTGACAGCTCTAATGGAATCCAGGAGTCTAGTCTCATCTGGTAAAAAAAAAAAAATCCCTGGACTTTGGTCCTGACACTTTCCACTGCATTGTCAGGATGATTCAGGATGATTGAAAGGGTCAGCCCAGGATAGCTGTGAACCCCCAAGCTGGACTCTTTTAGGAAAGACTCAAATCTTTTAAAGGCCAACTAGACAAATATGGATAACTTATTTCAAACTTCTTCAATGAGAGCATCCATTTTCAATGTAATCTCAGAGTCTTACCTAATCTGTGAAATAGCTGTAGAAACATCCTCCTACACAGTGCCTTAATCTGTAAATGAATGGCTATTCACAGATGAGGAAACTGGGACTCAAAATTACACACTGGTCCACACTGACCGAGAAAGTCCAGGGGAGAGCCTGGCCCTACTCTCAGATCTAGAAAACTCAGTATCAGGCAGCCAGTATCCCTGCCCCAGCTCATCCTCCCAGACATAGGCCCTCCAGGCTAAAAAAAAAATCCAGGACTCGGGTTCTTATAGCCCTATCTTTTGTCCTGAGGTGCAGGACAGGACTGAAGACCACCCAGGAACAAACTACAGAAGCAATGAGGGGTCAAAAGTCCAGGCACTAGGGATCTAGGGAGCTAACCCCTCAAAGCATCCTCTCAGCCTTCCCTCTGCCCACAACCCCCTCCCACAGGCTGTGACGGTGAGAGTGTCTCCAGGCATCTGCCCACTTCTGCAACATCTAACCCAGAGTTTCTTCAGCTTTTCTGTCCACGTATTACTTTGGCATAGAAGCATATGAGTCACTTCTCAGAATACTACTTTAATTTTTTTTATATTAAAGACAGAGGGATAGTGAGGGAGGGAGAGAAAGAGCAAATAAATTCCATTTTAGTCCTTCATGTGGCTTTCGTTTCTCTGAGACTTTGTTGTGTTCTGGGGCTTGAACTTGCAAATTCACTCACGCCAGGCAAGTGCCGCAACCACCAAGCCACTGCTCCAGCCCCAGAATATACTGTTAATTGCATAAACTAAAACACAGTGGATGGAAAAGGAAATCAAAGACACTGAAATACAATTATCAAAGTCTCTGGATAATGATTGCATACAACCTAAGGCATTTGTAGAGATGTATTGGGAAGGGGGAGGGATAAGGGTGGGTATAATTGGGGGAGCTCTTATGGGTAAATCTAATTTTCAGAATTTATATATATATATTATATTATTTCATTAGAAGCTTGCTTGATTGTTCAACAAATAAATTTCTGAATAAAATAAATTTTTAAAAAGTCTCTGGAGCCTGGAAAGGTGGCCTTGTGGTTGTGGTGCATGCCTGGCATGCACGAGGACTCTGGTTCAGGCCCCAGCACCACATGCACAGCTAGGTGTCAGGGCGGCAGGAACCAGGTGAGAACTGAATGAGATTGATTCTCTAAAAAAAAAAAAAATCTCTTTAATGTGTGTTATAGAACTGAATTTCTTTACTAGCACATTAAACACCAAGATCTATCAAAGGGTCTAATAACTTCCATAATTTCAAAGTAATGATGAACATGAACAATTAGATATCTTAAATAGCTATGATATGAAATTAAAATATCTGTGAGTTTTATCTGGAACAGAGTAACACATGTTGCTAACACTCTCATAGTTTGTTGCCTATATTCAGTAACTGAAGGAAAATGGTAAATTTCAATAAAATATTCTTCTAAATTCTTAGACTGACAGAATTTTATTGAAGATCCTTCGGTGGACCCCCAAGTTAAGAAACCCTGATCTAAGTCTATATTGAACCAGTACCCATCCGTTATGTTCTTGGAAGAGGAAGAAAGAACTTTCCCTGTCAGCATCTTTGACCCAAACTCCACTCAGAGTCTTGAGCCTCCTCATCCCAACCCTTGGCTGTTTCCTAGAGCCATGACTTGCTAGCTAACATTAGTTTGTCTTCCCCTATCATTTTTCTTTTCACCAACTTTTTCTTTAACCTACACAAAGCACAGGCCACATTTCTTTCCAGCCTCCAACTGATGTCATCCCTCTTCGCAGTATCTTTATGTAGGGATTCACAGTGCCTATCACACTGAATAATCATAACACACGTTGGCAAGAGAACACCAGCGCCCACTCATTTACAATAAACACCTCCAGTCCAAGGATGGGGCAGCCTCTACTCCTCAATATCCATCCCTACTTCTGTTAGAGGAGAACCAGTTATTTCCTTGGAATTACCCTGTGAAGACCAGCCCCTTCTCCCTGAGTTGACCTTACATAGCGGTAAGAAATATGAACTATGTCTTAACATCAACATGATGTTAACATAAGGTAGCGACAGATTCAGCTCTTTCAGGCAATAAGTATGTGTTCATGCACCAACTTAGCAACGCTTCAAAATGAAATGAGGCCAACAGAAAATATGTTGGAGAATTTGTTATTAGCCAATCAAAGGTCAAGTGCATGCAGAAGAGGAAATAAAAAATTTTCGGGGGCTGGAGCAGTGGCTCGGTGGTTAAGGCGCTTGCCTGGCATGCGCAAGTACACGGGTTCAAACCCCAGCAACCCACATACACAACTAAGTGTCAGAGCAAAGAAGGCCGTGTGAAAAACTCAACAAAAGTTGATTCTCTGTCTCTCTCTCACTGTCCTCTCTTAAAAAAAAAAAAAAAGTTTCCAGACCCTGAAGACACTGGAAAGTAACAAGGCTCCTGCTTTCTTGCCTGTGTAGACTGAAAGCAAACTTTGGCAATTATCTGAGCAATGTTTGGGCATTTTCCAACCCTGTTTCTCTTGCAATTTACATTTGGGATTGCGCAGTGTTTATTGTATCTGTTCATATGCTCTCTTGACTTTTGAATTTGTAGTCAAGCAGAGTGTAGACCTCATCTTTTGCTCCCAGTATTTTCAGATGGTCATATGAACTAGTTAGTGTCTATTACTATTATCATTGTTACTGTTGTTATTGGTTATGAGAGCTTTTGAGGTCGTACAAATTACTGTCTGTTTTTAATTAGGAAACAAATATTTCTAGGAACACTTCAAGCCATCAAACCTCTCATAGAAATGGGCGGAAGGAAGAAGAGATCTCATACTGCTATGTGCATCTTATCTGGAACCACATAATAAAATGGCTCCCACTATACTCAGTGTACAGGTCACGCTCTATGTGCCCCATGTATAGTTTCTCCTATAATCCTCATAACAACACCATGAGATAACTATTATTTTACCCTCGTTTTACAGGTAAGGGAATGAGGTTCTGGGAAGGAAAAGACTAAAGTTCACACAGCTACTAATCATAGGACCAGGATGAAGGAAAACATCCTTCTAAACCTGTCCCAATTTACCAGTCCGTTAGAGAAAAAAGTAAAGTTGGATGTCAATCACTCCTTGCTCCAAAATAAATCCAGATAATCAAAGATGTAAACATCAAAAGGGCCTGCAGAAGAAGTCCATAAGGAAATTTAGATAAATAATTTTATAATCCCAAGATGATGAAGGCATTTTTTAAATATCATGTCAGGAACAGAAACCAAATAGGAAAGACTGACAGATTGCACCACATAAAAATGTAAACCTTCTGTTTGACCAGTAAATAAACTTTGAAAAATATTTTCAACATATGTTACAGACAAAAGGTTGCCATTACTCATAGAGACAGAAAACTTACAAAAAAGTAAACGAAAAATGAATACCACTGAAAGAAAAAATGGTAAATAACAGAAAGAGGTACTTTGCAAAAGACACAAAAATATCTAGTTAACACCTGATCTTCCCCACGCAATAGGAAAGTTATTAAGGATTTAATGAAGCAGCAGAACAAAACCCAACCATATTGTTGTTTCTGCCACTTAGAAGAAGCTGGCCTTTCTTCAGCCCAGGAAAGGTGAATAGGGCCTTTGGGTCTTAGGATCTAAGACCTAGAATTCCATCTCATCAAACTCTACTTGGGAAAAGAAGAAGAGGGTAAACAAGACCAGAGATGGAATCTGGAGAAAGAGTGGTCCAATGCTGGAATAAGAGGAAACTCTCCACCCAACAGGTTCGTTGGGCAGAACCTGAGATGGGCATTCAAGTGCAGATTTCTCATTGAGGAACTCTTCAGTAAAATCGTAAGCAAGAAACATCAGGGAAAAAATGCACTCACAGCAAGCAGAAAGAAGTAATAAAGACTAAAGCAGAAAGAATAGAAAAAAATAAAATCCATAAAGCAAAAATTGAGTCTTTGAAAAGATCAATAAAATTGACAAACTATTAGCTAAAAATAGATTTTAAAAGAGATTTAAATTATTAAAATCAGGAATGAAAAAAGGTACATCACTAATGACCTGACAGGAACAAAGAGGATTATATGGTAGTATTATAAACAAATATATCCCAACATATTGGATAAAATACGAAATAGACTATCAAAATTCATTCAAGAAGAAATGGAAAATTTGAATAGATTTATGAAAAGAAAAAGGAATAAATTAATAGTGTTACAACATCCCACAAGAAAAGCTAAGGCCCAGATGGCTTTATCAGTGAATTCTACCAAACATTGAAAGAATAAGTAAAAACCATTTCTTCTTAATCTCTTCCAAAAAATCAAAAGAGGGGAGAACATTCCCCAACTCACGCTATTATTACTCTGACATCAAAACAAGATAAAGAAATCACAAGAAAAGAAAGCCACATACCAATATCTCTTACAAATATAAACATAAAAAGTGCTCATCAAAATACAAGAAAACTGATTCATCAACACATAGAAAAGATCATATACCATGACCAAGTGGGATTTATCCCAGAAATTCAAAGTTGTATCTGAAAAAACAATTGATGTAACATACCATATCAACAGGAAGCAAAAACTGAATGGTCCCATCAAAGGAAAATCAAACACCCTTCATGCTAAAATTACTCAACAAATCAGAAGAGAAGTTAACTTGATAAAAGACATCTTCAATACCCCACAGCCAATGTCATACATAATGAAAGAAGACTTTCCTCCTAACATCAGGATCAAGACAAAGACAGTCACCGCCATTTGATATTATATTGGATGTTCTAATTAGGCCAAATAGGCAAGAAAAAGAAATAAAAGACATCCAAATTGGAAACAAATAAACTGTTTCTATTTGCAAATGATATGATATTATATGCAGTGAATCCTAAGGAAGCCATTAAAAATTAGAACAAAATAAGCCAGTTTAGCAATCTGAGTATAAAATTAATATATAAAAACCAATTGTTTCGTATACACTAGCAATGAACAATCTACCAGGTAAAATTAGGCAAACAATTCCTTTTACAATAGAACCAAAAAGAATAAAACAGAAAAAAAAAACTAACAAAAAGAAGTGCAGAACTTGTTATATTATTCAGCTTTTCATTGCTGTGACCAAAATAACTGACAATAACAACTTAGAAAAGGGAAGCTTGGTTTTGGTTCAGATTCACAGGCTCAGTCCCTGGTCCATTGGTTCCATTGCTCTGGGCTTGAGATGGCAGAATGTCACGGCAGTTGGGTGTGGTGAAGGAAAGCTGCTCAGACCAGGGCAAATGGGAAGCAGAGAGAAGAAAAGTGGAAGGAATCAGAGACAAAATATAAAGCCCCCAAGGCACTCTCCCAGTGACCTACTTCCTCCAGCCATACCCCTCCTGCCTATATAGATCTCCAGTCATGCATTCAAAGTATTAATCCATCAAATGGATTAATCTACTGCATAAGTTACAGCTCTCATAATCTAATCTTTTCACCTCTGAACATTGCTGCATTGTCTCACATGTGAGTTTGGGGGGACATCTCATATTTGCACCATAACACTTGTGTTCTGAAAACTACACCATTAGCCATCAGGAAATGCAAATCAACAACACAATGAGATACTCTTTCATACACACAATATGGTGTTGGTGAGGCTGTTTGTGAAAGTTTGCGTATGTGGAATTCTCATACACTGATAGTGTAAAATGGTACAACACTTTGGAAAACTGTGTTGGTTCTTCAAAAGGTCAAACGGAGTTACCAAACAACCTAGTAACTGCACTTCTAGGTATATATTCAAGAGATATGGAAATGTGTTCACACAAAAAAATTGTACATAACTGCTCAGAGTAGTTACATATAATAGTCAAAAAGCAGAAGCAACCCAAATGTATATCAAATACTTAAAAATAAATAAAAAGAAACAGATTAATATTGTAATCAACTATTCTGCTGCTGTAACTAAAAGACCTGACGAGAAAAATCTTAGGAGGAAAAGTTTATTTGGGAGCTCACAGTTTCAGAGGTCCCAGTCCATAAGATAGCCAGCTCCATTCCTCTAGGCTCAAGGTAAGGCTGACCATCACCATGGAAGAGGGTGTTAGATGGAAGGCGCTCAAGTCATCACACCAGGAAGCAGAGAGAGACTAAGCTCAACTCATCAAAAACATACCCCAATGGTATATCCCCAGGGATTCACTTCCTCCAGCCACACTCTCCCAGCCTACAGATACCACTCAGTTAATCTCTACCAGGGTTAAGGATCTCATAACCCAATCATTTCACCTCTAAACCTTCCATAATTATCTCACATATGAACTTTTGGGGGAATTCTAATATCTAAACCATAACAACTACATATTGAATGATTCCATTTATGTGAAGTGTCCAGAATGGGTAAATCTATAGAGATAGAAAATAGATTGGTGATTGCCTAGGGCTTAGCAGGAGTCTGCAAGAACAGGGAAAATGGAAAGTGACTGCTAATATGTACAGGGTATCTTTTGGGAGTGATGACAATGTCCTAAAATTCACTGTGTTGATGGCTGCACAACTCTGAGTACATTAAATTCTATCAAATTATGCAATTTAAATGGCTGAATTCCATGATATGTGAATTACATCTCAATAAAGATGTTATGTAAAAAAAAAACAATGCTTTTATAGAAATACCAAATTTTAATTCAAAATAAAAAGATATTAAACTGGAAGAATGGGACAAGTTATAGTGAAAGTTTTATTTCATGATGAAAATGAAGTCTTTGAATCTGACTTCTGTCACTATGACAAAAAGTACCTGAGGTAGATCAACTAAAGTAATAACTTGTTTCATCTAAAATTTCATTTTTATGGGTTTCAGTCCATGTTTGGCTCCACTACTTTAAGGTCTGTGGTGATGCAGAACATCATGGCAGGGAAACCTTGGTGGAGTAAAGCTTCTCATCTCAAGGCAATCAGGAAACAAGAAGAGAGAGGAAGGGGCAGGGGACAAAATATACCTTCAAGGACACAACCCCAATGACCTTCTTCCTTCAACTAGGCCCTACCTCCTAAAATTCCCTCCACCCTCCAATAACCCAGTAAGCTATGAATCTATAAATGAGTTAATCTATTCATGAGGTCAGAGCCCTCTTTATCCAATCACCTCCCAAAGGCTGTACCTCTGAACTCTGCTGCAATGGGGACCAATCCTTCAACACATGCTCCTTTGGGGGCCATTCCAGATCCAAACCACAACTAGCACCCAGGAAGCATTTGCAGACATTAACTCTAATATGAAACACTAAAAAGTAGAAATAGCACATAACACAGTATTCAAACACAATATAATAAAACATAATGACAAACACGAACAAGAAATTGACACAAATTTTTAAAAGACAAATCCATAAGAATTCAGTTATCTCTTTTTTTTTTTTTTTAAGAGAGGATAGGGCTAGAGTGGTGGCTCGATGATTAGGGTGCTGGCCCAGCAAGCACAAAAACACAAGTTCAAACCCCAGCACCACGAACACAATGAAGTCTCTGAGCAACGAAAGCCACAAAGAAAACTAAATAAAATTGTTTCTCTCTTTCTTTCTCTCTCACTGTCCCTCTCTCTTTATAAAAAATAAAAAATAAAAAAAATAAAAAGAGAAGGACAGTGAGAGAGAGAATCAATTTTTTACTGTTTTTCACATGGCTTTCATTACTCTGACACTTATTTGAGTATTTGGGTGCTGGGGTTTGAACCCGTGTACTTGTGCATGCCAGGCAAACTCTGTAACCATGGAGCCAGCGCTCCAGCCCCAAGAATTCAATTATCTCTTAAACAATTTTTATTTCAAACAGAAATCAAAATCAAAGTTACATTAAACTATATAGTTCACAATTTCAAAAATCCAGTTGTTTCTAAGTTTAGAGAGACTTGACTAGATTGTTGGGATACATCCCCTTCCCATTGTGTGTTGCTGGCTCTAGTTGGGGTTAAAGCTAACCCAGGTCCTTTTATTTATTCTTGTTCATTTTTTATTACCTTTTATGTTCATTTATTTCTTTTTTTTTTTTTAAAGAGAGAGGGACAGTGAGAGAGACAGAGAAAGAGAGAAACAACTTTATTTAGTTTTTCACATGGCCTTAGTTGCTCCAACACTCAGTTGTGTACGTGGTGCTGGGGTTTGAACCCGGGTCCTCGTGCTTGCCAGGCAAGCGCCGAAACCGCTGAGCCACCGCTCCAGCCCCTATGTTCATTTATTTCTAAACCACTGTGACATCTACTCTTTTATCTAAAGTTTATTTTTTTTCTATTTAGAAATTCTAGTATTAAGGCAATGAATTTACTGATGATCATAGCTTTGGTTGCATCCCAAAAGGCAAACATTTTAAACTCTTTTCCTGATTATAAAAGAATGAATTATTTTTTTAAATATAAAGTATATTTTCAGGAAAGTATGACTTAGATGAGAAAGTCCGTGGTTTTCTGTATTTCCCTTCCCTATTGCATCCCCAGTCTGATAGTTTGGTGAATATACCTTTACTTTTTTTCTACGATATTTACTGTGTATATGTATATAATGTCTTCTTTTTAAAATAAATGGAATCATACTTTCGCACTACATGAAATTGGTTCTTCCCACTTAAGCATATACACTTGACTTTCCATTGCAATACCTGTAGGCTGTCTCGGTGGTGTTCAGTTGGAGGGGTATAATCACATGAATTTAACAGGTGCACCATAGAGGTCACATTTCTAATTTTGGATTTCAGCTATTTCTAATTTCAGATATCACAAATACTGGTGCAATGAACATTCTTACTGACACCTCTTTGTAACACTAGCTCAAGTATTACAATAGGACTTATAGTTTTCTCATTCTTATTCCACAGATACCAAACAAGTTTGCCTAGGACCACAAGATTGTCCAAGTCCTAGAACCCCATTTTAAAACAGAATGATAGAAGAAACAACAAAAAATATCTGCTTAATATGACTTCATGGCAGGTAGCATCAGAAAGCCCCCAAGAAAGATACAGGGAGGGACCTGAATGGAGTTTTTTTTAATAATAATAATAATAATTAATAATAATAATAAATTAAAAGCAGAAAGATTTCATGTTTTACAAATATGTGAACCAAACTGTCAGTTTCCAAGCTTTGGGGGATGCTAGATACTGGCATCTTACAATGCTAGACTCTGCCCTTACAATTCTCCTCTCATGATGTGACTCAGTGGTTAAGCCCCTCTGGGTTCAATCTGATACCAAAAAAAAAAAAGAAAAAAGAAACCTGAGGCTGACACCCCTTTCCCCCATATAGGGTAGGTACACCAACAGAAACAGACATAAAAGGAGCAGTTTAGAAATAAATTAAAATATTCCAATATCCTGAGACTGTTCAAGTTGCACCTAAAGCACCTGGTAGTGAGAAAGCGGGGGGAAATTAGGCAGTCAGAGTAGTTACAGTGCTTGAGTCAATCAAGGGAAAACCAGTTCCTTTCCTTTAAGATCAATTTGACAGCCCCCCAGTGCTAGAGAGAAGGATCTGGCAAGGTGGGTCCAGCTGCAGACACCCGCTTCTGCTGAGCCAGGCACCACATTCTATTGATGCCTGAGACACAAACCCAAAGCTAGACGTAACCAGAATTTCCCCCCAGCCCTTGTCCTAGATTTAGGGGAAGGGAGAGGATGAGCAGTTGAAGGGAGAACACCTATAAAAAGGGCAAACCTAGGGCTGGAGAGGTGGCTCAGTGGTTAAGGTGCTTGCCTGGCATGCACAAGGACCCGAGTTCAAACTCTAGCACCACATATGCAACTAAGTGTTGGAGCAACGAAGGCCATGTGAAAAACTAAATAAAGTTGTTTCTCTCTCTCTCTCTCACTGTCCTCTTTCTTAAGAAAAAACAAAGGCAAACCTAACTTGCCTCTTTGGCTCTGTCCCCTTCTCCCACTCTGGGGAAAGTCTGCCCTTTTCCCTATGCGTTGCTTTCTATTGTTTTCTTAAAATAAAATCTACTATGCTTGAAAAAAAAATAATTCTCCTCTCATCAGTCAACACAGGTAAAAACTACAGACATATCACTTGAACCGTTGGTCAGTGTGTCTGCGTACAAGTAACCAGGTAGGCAGATTCTAGGATCAAAACTAGCAAGGAAATTCAAGTGTTCTCCCTGCTCCTACTGCTGCCAATGTGGGCCGAGACTGCCTGCAGTAGGGATCAGGCCAGGGAGTCAGCACAACAAAGGAATCCCAACTAGAGGAGACAGAAGGAATAGTTGAAATCAACAGAAATTAATTAATTTGAAAATAGAGCTGAACTTAATATTTTTCAAAATCTCCAAGGATTTATTTTTTTTTTAATTTAAAAAAAGAAGGACAGTGAGAGAGACAGAGAGAATCAATTTTTATTGAGTTTTTCACATGGCTTTCATTGCTCTAACACTTAGTTGTGTACGTGGGTGCTGGGGTTTGAACCCGTCTACTTGCACATGCCAGGCAAGTGCTGTAACCACTGAGCCACCGCTCCAGCCCCTAAAAAAAATTTTTTTTTAAAAAATAGACCACTGCACTCTGAGGCTGAGCAAATCTGCGCTGGGGTACCTGAAGAAGTAGCATTGGGATATGAGGTAAGTGTGATGAGAAGCAGTGGCAGGAAGGTAGACAGGTGCCAGATGATGGGGGGTCATGTGTGTCACACTAAAGCAGGTCAATGCTATCCAGGGAGCAGCTGGGACTGGTTTTTACCTTTGTAAGCAGAGGAGCAGCATGATTACTCTAATTTAAGCTGCATTAAATCTTTGCTGGAACAAAGACAAGGTATAAGCTAATTAGACTGAGAGTAATGGATGTTGTCTTAGTCTGTTTGTGCTGTTACAACAGAATACCTGAGACTGGGTAATTTATAAAGAAGAGAAATTTCTCTCTCACAGTTCTTGAGGCTGGGAAGTCCAAGATCAAGGTGCCAGTATCTGGATCTGGTGAAGGTCTTCCTGCGATGACCTCACATGGTGCAAGGAGCAGGGAAAGAGACAAGACTGTGTTCTCGCCATGCAAAAGAGGAGCAGGGAGTGAACCCACTCCCATGATCCCTTTCCACAGCATCATTAATCCACTCACCTGATGACCTCAACACCTCCCATCAAGCCCCATCTGTCAACACAGTGGCATTGAGTATTAAGTTTCCGGCCCATGAATTTGAGGGACACACTCAGACCATGCAAGATGTAAAAGCACTGTAGAACACCTCACAAATGTGATCTAGCATTGACACATCTGCCTGAGTTTGCAGTACTGTGTGGGGTGGGGCACAGTAGGTGACTTCAGGTGTGACCCTGGGGCCGGAAGAAAGGCCCAGGGTTCCCAAGCAAATCCAGGAGTTGTGAACTCAATGGGTCTGGAATTAGGAGCACTCACTGTGAGCCAGACACTGAGCCAGACACACTGTGCCTGTTTGTCTCTTTTAATCCTCAGAGCACACTTACAAAGACATTGTTATTTAAAAGGGGGGAAAAAGACTTTACAGCTGGGAGACTTTGAGGCTTTCAGAGGTTAATTAGCCTCACCAGTGGGAATCAGACTCAGGATTCTTTCTCAGTAGTGCTTAACCCTGTGACTACCAAAGGGCAGAGATGTGGTTCAAGAAATCTGTACACAGCAGCTCTGCCTGGTCGCAGCCCGCACAGGGGCCACCAGCCACCTGGTGGGAGGTGGGCACAGCTAGCAGATGGGCTTCTATAGGAAGAACAAGCCCCTGCCCTCTCTGTGTATTCACTCTCTTCCCTTCAGCCACAGGTAGCCTGGGTCCCTCCCTTCCCCTGGAAGGACCCTGATGGCCACTCCCTTGCTCCCCTTAGTGGTCATTCTGTTCTCAAAGTGATGCTGACCCCTGCTGCCCCTCCCACGGGTCTTGCTCAGCTGTCACATCACGGCACAGTCTGGTAATCCATGAGCCTTCTCTTCATCAAGGCGACAACCATCTCAATAGGCTCGCAAATCAAAGGCATTGAATTTTTAGCTCCTTGCAGGTGAACTGGATAGAAATTTGGAGTTGGCGTCATCCATTGCCCCTCCAGTACCATCTCCAAGGCAAAAGAGGAGAAGATGCTGTGGAACCAGCAAAAATTCCTGGTGTCACCTTGAGCAAATCACCTACTCCCACCTTTGATAATCAGCTACCTCTCTGCTTCCCAGCTTTGCTTAACCCTAAGCATGAGGTTTCTAGCGGCCCCAGAGGTGGCACTATGGGAAAATCCTGACAGGACCCGATGGCTCACACCTGATGGGCTGACCCTCTAAGGTCAGGCATAGCCTGGCTCTGTGCTAGGGCCCCTCACACTGACTTGGCCCAATGCTTCTACCTAGCCCTGTGGTGCCCACCCAAATCACAAATCACCCCCTCCCCACCAAACATACACCTGCATACAAACCTTATAAGACATAGGCTGTCCCAGGCAACCACTAGCCACAAGGAATGTTTTAAGGACAGATGACAGGCAGCAAGTTCTACCCAAGACATCAAGAGGAATAAAAGAAGTCAACCCTGCTCTATACCTGATGTCAGGGTCTTGGAAATCCAGAAGAAGTGAAGGGAACAGAGCCAGGGCCAAACAGAGACGGAGGCAGAGGGGCTGGGCATAGGCCACAAATCTCACTGATGCTCACAGCTGCCTCTCATGGGCCAGCAAGTGGAGGGTTCATGGGAGAGCCCTGCCAGTTTCCAGAGCTCAGTGAGGTTTTTGGTGGCAACAGTCAGGCAGTCCCAGAGACATGATGACTTTGACCAGACAAGCGTTCCCAGGGTGCCATGACCTCCACCCGGGTTTGCACTGCCATTCCTCCTGCCTTAGTTCCCAGGCATGAACCCCAGGGAGGGTTAAAGTCTCAGAGCAATGCTCCACAAGGTGCATGTTCAGAGCAAAGCAACATAAGGTAACCACAGTTCAGGGAGCAAGGAGGCTGGCATTGGTTCAGGCTATCTACAGAGCCTCCAATGGTTCTATCACTGTGATCCAGGCTACAGGCAGCCTTGCCAACCCATGAGACCAGGGCTCAGTCAGAACCTTACAGACCAGCCTTGAGTGGGTTATATCAGAGGTGAAGCCCTAGAAATCGGCACCTCTATGGGGACTTCAGCCCCAGTCTCAAGTAATAATGTATTTAGCCAAATAAATAAATGAGGTGAAGGGACTAGAGAGGCTGTAAGTGGGGAAATGGAACAATCATAAGGAAAGGGGGACTATTTTTGAGTAGCTTCTGTGTGACTGGCACTGTGTCCATGCAGCAGCTGGAAGCAGAGGGTAGTGTCTTTCTAAAACCCAAACCATTAGTGTCTTCAGTGACTTCCTACTGCAATCAGGTTAAACTCTAAATGTCTTAAGGAAGTTTACAAGACCTCACCACCCTGGCCCCTGCCTACCTTTCAGGTCTCACTCTTGCCAGGCCCAGCCCCAGCCCCAGCACCCCACCCCAGCCTGTCCTGCACTCTGTGTTCCAGTCTACAGCTTTAGACCTCCTGTCACTTATCATTCTGCCATTTTCTTTTTTTCCATGAATGTATCATCAACATCTGGCTGTGCCCCATGTGTTTAGATTCCTATCTGACACTTTATATGCAAGGTCTCAATCAATCCTCCCAACAGATCTCAAGATGGGGATAATAAGACCTATTTTCCAATGAAAGAAGCCGAGACTAAGGGTTAGGTGCCTTGTCCAAGGTGAATACTCATGCTAAGCCATGCTTTCCACACCTGGCATCCCACTGGTCAGCACCAAAGATAACCAGTGAGCACAGGTTAGGCAGGGACAATGGCTAGCCCCTCATAGTCCAGGAGCTCATAAACACTGGCTGGTGGGAAGGAAGGAGGCAAGGCCTGCCAGGGGTGTGACTGGGAAGACTGACCCATGGCAGCCAGCGCATTCTTTGTCCAGGATTTCCTAGATGTTAGCACTGAAAGTCCCACATCCAGGGAAACCCAGCATTCCTTGTTTTAAAACTAAAAGTTCTGTGTCTCAGGAATATCTCCAATCTCAGCCCCAAGAAAATGGAGTTGGTTAGTCTTCCTACTCAGGTCATCTTCTTTGTCCATAAAATGAGGTAGCCAAGGACAGGCAGGGCCCCTGGGGATTCACTCAGATGCAGTATTAAAGCTATAGTTCAAGTAATCAAACTGTGTAAGACCTCCATTGAGGTACAGCAAAATCCCAAAAATTAAGAGGAAAAGAGTCCCCACCATGGGTACAGGCTGGCCAAAATTAGAGTGGAGAAGAGCAGGTGCTAGACGGGAAACTTACGCCCAAATCTCCGACTGTGTTATTTGCAGTTGTATTTCCAATTCCTAGTACAGTACCTGCAAGTGTTCAATGCACCCTGAATGCATGCATGAATTCCTGGGCCACTGCAAGTAAATATCAGCCTTCTAACATCTACCGCAGAGCCTCAGACCAAGAGGAACCCAGCTCAATGCTACAACTAGTAAGGGCCAAATTGGGTTCCAGGAGAAGATGCAAGGGATTAGGAATGGAAAGGCCTATTTGAGGTAGGTTTGCGCTGCAGAGACCAGCCAATGGGAGCTTGCTGCTAGAGGGATCACTGGGCTGGTGGCTCTAGCGGAAGAAGCTGCCCCTTCAGGACCCAGGCATTTTTCCTTCTCTCCAGGCAGACCAGACCCATCCTTTGGCAAACACCATCAAGATGCGAAAGCTTTCAGCGAGATTTGTCCAAAAAGTCCTCGCTGTGAGAAAGTCTCCATCATTAGGCAAAATTCAAGACTAGTCGAGAAGGATTTCCATTGGGCAATCACTTCCAACTTGTAAAGAGCTTTTGACTGTAATTATTCCAGTTGCTACAGGTGGGGTCTCTACGGTCAGGCCTGGGAAGCAGCAGCAGTGCCATCTTGTGGCTCTTTGGAGAACAGGCACAGGGCTGTGCCAGCCTCTTCGCCCGTGCGGGTGTGCCTAACCCACCGCTGCTGAGCAATCGCAACTTGGGATAATCTTGTGTGGTTCTTTTTTTTAAGAGCGAGGGACAGGGGTTGGGGATTTAGCTCAGTTGCAGAGCGCTTGCCTAGCACGCGCAAGTCCCCGAGTTCGGTCCTCAGCCCTGAAAAAAAAAAAAAAAAAAGAGCGAAGGACAGTGAGAGAGAATACTTATGGAGTACGTGGTGCTGGGGTTTGAACTGGCATCCTTGCACATGCCAGGCAAGCACTGTAACTGCTGAGCTCCAGCCCAATTTTGGATATTGTAATAAGGATATCTATCCACTGGGCTATTTAACAATCTGATCCACTGTTCAACATTTATAAAGACCAAAGGAACTTCAACTCCCAAATTCAGCGTGGATTCAGTGACACATAACATGTGTTTTCAGAAAACTCAGTTTCCTAGAGAAAATGCAGTTGGTTGAGCTCACGGATATGTCATGCACAGATGCAGAGAAAGGCCACACTTTCAAAGTCTTCCATTCTCTAACAGGCAGGACGCCATGAAATTCCAGTTCCTTTACAAGGTGTTGGGTGTCTCACAATGAGAAAAACAAAATATGGTCACTATCTGCCTTGTCCAGGGGGAGGTGACATTAAGATAATAGTTCAGGTAATTACTGAAATATTAGTGCCCTGGAGAAAATGCTAGGACTGAGGGAGGGGAGTGTTGGGAGCCCCTGTGATGGGGCAGAGAATGTGATGTACTCCAGAGGATCAAATGAGGCTGCCTTCCATGATGTATGAGCTGGAAACACTGAATCCTCTTCCAGGAAAGTCAGAGAACCTGAGCTTTTAGGACATTGCATTGGCAAGCCTGGTGGGGGCTGATTGCTGGGAATGATGGAGTTTGAATTGGCCCCCAGAGTGGGTTTTATCTGGTTCCTTTCCACACACAACCCCGCAGTGCAACACACACTCACATGTTGCACACGTGTACATCCACACGTCCACATGTACAACTGATTTCTCATCCCTTTGTGCTGAAAAGGAATTAAATTACATGCAGATGAGGTGCAGTCTGATGGATGCTTGCTCAGATGGGGAAGAGCTGAAAGGCTCTTTAAAAGAAAACCTTATCTCCTAGGTTCAGACAAGCTGGATCTGTATAAAAGCCACAGAGGCTGCCCCAGGGCAGAGCGACTCCAGCCTGAGCCCCCAGGGAAGAGAAGGCAAAGTTTCAGCTCAGCACAGTTAGAAGGCTTCGTAGGTGCAGAAATTCAGACTTTAAAGGAGCCTTAAAGCTCCCCTCCTCCCGATGTTTGAAGGAGGAGGATGAAATACATCTGAGTCTTGGAACCAGAAGATGTGGATTCTAACCCCATCAATGATATGATTGCCAAAGTCACTTCTTTGAGCCCTTTCTATCATCCATAAAATGAAATTAAGAATCTCTGTCCTGGGGCTGGAGCAGTGGCTCAGCAGTTGGAATGCTTTCTTGGCATGTGCAAAGACCTGAGTTCAAACCCCAGCACCATATACACAACTAAGTGTCAGAGAAGCAAAGGCCAGATGAACAAATAAATAAAATTGATTCTGTCTTCCTCTCTCTCTCTCTCTCTCTCTTTCTATTTAAAAAAAAAGAATCTCTATTCTGCAGGAAATCTCAATATCTATTCTAGTCCCCAAGACCAGGCTCCTATACCTGAAAGATCTGCTCCTCTATCCTGCATGATAGAGGGTCTTTTTGCCAGATATGATCAGCTCACTCTTTCTGAAATACAATCAACTCAAAATTTGGAATTTTAAACTTAGTGTCATCAGGAATAAATTTTAACATGTTTATTTTTCATGCTGACATAAATATTAATAAATCATTGAATAAATAAATTGGAAAAAAGGGACAACTCATCATTAGAGAATATCAACCATAAATGTACAATGAATGATGGCAATAGTAAATAACAATTAGGCAAGCAATATCATGTAACTGTTGTAAGCAAGGTATTTACTGAATATAAGCAGGAAAGGAGTAACTGAATAGTGAAGAAAGCCGGCACACACCACACTCACCAAGAGACTGACATTAACATCACCAATAATAAGACACTCAACATCAGTGTTATGATGCCCAGAGACATGCACAACATCACTCTGACACATTCTTGCCAAAAATGCATAATCTTAAGCTAATTGTGACAAGCCCAAACTGAGGGTCATTCTACAAAATAACTGACCCCTACCCTTCAGAAGTGTCAAGGTCCTAAAAGATTAAAAAAAAAAAATTCTAAGAAACTCTCATAGACCGGAAAAGACTAGGAATACGTGACTACTAAAATCAATCTGGAAAACAAGACTGGATCCTGGAAAAGAAAATAAGGACAATAGGACAATTAAAGGAGGAACTAGTGATATTCAAATAATGTTCATAGATTAATTAACAGCAAAGAGCATTATATCGAGGTCAATTTTATTGAGCTATTTAGTTATGAAAAGAACCTATGGAAACAATTCAAATACAGAGTGTAAAGTACAAGTGCTCCTCCCAAAATCCTACCTTCTGCTGGTAACCACAATTTGGTGCTTTTTACATTTATATAAAACTAAGTACAAGAATGTATGTATTATGTGCCTACACAACCATGTATTTATAAATATATATAACTATGTATACATACATAGCTCTATAATTTGATGGGCGCGCATGCACCAATATATATTGGACAGTTTTCCATATATACCTACCTTGTTCTTTTTTGTGCTGTGTAATAGTCCAGTATAATGAATAACTTAACCAAATATTAGCCTCCAATCATTCTCTAATATAAATTATATTTCTGTTTTTTAAAAACTATGCATATGTGTTATTTGTATGTGTGTGAATATACATTTTATACAGGATAGAGTCTTAAAAGAGTTGAGTCAAAAACAAAGAAAATTTAAAATTTTTATTATGCTTCCATCAACAGTAAATGAAACCATTTCTCAATATTGTAAAAATATAAACACTGTCCCCATTTTTTAATTTTTTTCAGAAGAATGGGGAAAACATGAGTTTTTGACTCTTTGGCCTAACTGAATGTCACTCTGAGGTCTCTACCTATTCTGCAAAGGAACTGTGGGTGCCTTGAGTGCGTTTCAGCCTCTGTACTTGAAGGCCAAACTCTGGTAACAGTCATTCTCCTGGGTAGTCCCCAGTGATCATGGTCTACCAGTCTAATTCCTCCCATGTTATTTCATGTCTAGTCTGTGTGACCAACAGAATATGGCAGAAGTGAGAGTATGTAACTTCTGAGTCAAGGTCATAAAAAGATGTGTGCCCTTGGCCCTGCTTGGATCTATAGCCCTAGTGGAAGCCAACCATGTCAAACTGACACTCAGCCCTATGGAAGCCTCGTGGGCTCTGTGTGACAACCTGAGATCTGCCAACAGCCATATAAGGTGCCATCTTGAAAGCAAATTATCCAGCCCCCTTCAAGCCCTCCAATGGCTGCAGCTCAAGCCAGCACTGAACTGAAACCTCAGGAGAGACCCAAAATCAGAATCTCCCAGGTAAGCCACCCCCAGACTTCTGACACTCAGAAACTGCATGGAATAATAACTATGTGTCATTGTAAGTTACTAAGTGGAGGGATGATTTGTTATACAGCAGTAGATAACCAATATACTCTCTGAGCCTCAATTTCTTCATCTTTAAGACAGGAATGATAAGAAGAAAGAGAATGCCCACTGCACAAAGAGGAAGCAGATGAACCGCCTGCCACTTCTATGGCCCCTAAGCTTTGGTTCTTTCCCTCTCTCCTAGCCAGCACCTGTGACAGGCAGGAAGGCCTGACTAAATGGAATGTTTCGAGCTGCTATGCCTTTGACCTTTTCATTTAAAATACACGTCAAATCAGTTTCTAATTCATTCACAGGCATATTATTCTGGGAATGAAGCAGAGAATGAACTTTGTTGCAATGTATCTCCTGCCCTTTTATGTGATGAAATTACAAGAGCAAACAGTCCTGCTGCTCAGATCTTCAGGGAGCTGCCAAATCCGTTTGTGGTGCTCAGCGGGCAGCTGCTGGGGACCCTGGCAAGGGAAGATCTAGTATGGAGGTCAGAGGAGGAAGTGCCTGCTTTAGTGTACGTTCCAGGACAGGAAGTCACATCTGTGCTTCCAGGCAATGTGAACATATAACCCCAAAATGAATTGCTCTTCCTTTCTCAGCTAAATGGGCATCCCCAGAGGATGGACTGAGCCCAGTAGTAGTAAAATCCCCAAGCAGGCCGGTCCCCTAGCATCCAACGCCATGAATCCTGAGGCCAGTCCCTGAATTGGGAACATAGGACCAACTGACTGCTGCTCTTCCCTTGTGCAGCCCACTCTCAGCCAGGCCAGTTCCAGGCCTCCTCACCGAGGCATCCCTGGAAGCCCAGGCATGGCTCCTGCTTCCAGCTCACAGCAGACTAACCAGGCTCGCTCTCCACACTGCCATCTCGTGGCCACTGTCGGCAATTGCAGCCTTCCCACAGGACAGCCCCCTTCAAAGGGATGGGACCATCTCTTCCTCCATCTGTTAACTGTCTCCCCCTCGCATATGAATGGCAGCACTTTTGCCGTTAGACTTTCTTGCCCAAAACCCTGATAAAATTTCCAGGAAGGAAGTGTGTGTCAGTTCGATCTCATATAACAAAGTACCATAGACTGGGTGGCTTATAAACAAGAGGGGTATATTTCTCACAGTTCTGGAAGCTAGAAATCCCAGATTAGGACACCAGAATAGTGAACTCTGGTAAGGGCCCTCTTCTAGGTTGTAGGCTCTCAACATTTCATTGTTCACATGGCAGAAGGAACAGAGGGAGCCAAAGCAGGCCACCTTGAATCTTTTCATGAGGGCACTAATTCTATAAAGAGGGCTACACCCTCCTGACCTGATGACCTCCCAAGAAGATCACAGCTCATTTATGGAAACAGAAGAAATTTCCATAATCCAAATGAGTGGATGATAACAATAATAATAATTAATATTTACATGTTGCTTGCCATATTCCAGGATGTAATCCTGAAAACAGTACCTTGAGGTAAGTACTGTTATTATTCTCGCACTTTGCATCTGAGAAACCAAAAACTAGATTAAGGAGTGGATCAAAGATCACACAGCTAAGAAATAGCAAAACTGGAATTAGCAAGCAGGTAGTGAAGCATTTTAGCCAGCAGGCGGTATAGTTACGTTAGCCCTCTTAGGTTTTATACTTTTCTCTAAACACATAATATTCTCCTGTGCCTCTGAGCCTCCATTCATATTGTTCCCTCTGCCTGAAATTTCCCTCTATCATCTGTCAAAAATTCTTACTCTAGGGGCTGGAGCGCTGGCTTGGTGGTTACAGCGCTTGTCTGGCATGTGCGAGTACACGAGTTCAAACCCCAGCACCCACGTACACAAATAAGTGTCAGAGCAATGAAGGCCATGTGGAAAAATCTCAATAAAAATTGATTCTCTCTTTCTCTCTCTCACTGTCTTTCTCTCTCTTAAAAAAAAATTCTTACTCTACTTTTAAGACTCAACTCAAATACTTTCTTCCATATGATGCTTTCCTGAATCCCCCGCCTGAGCTCCAGCCCTTGGCGCACACCACTCTTGGGGTACTTGTAACACAGTATTATAATTATCAGGCTGTCTTTGGTCTGATAAGAATACTGGGCACACCTAAAGATAGGAGCCATCTTTTACTCAGCCCTGGGTCCAAAAAATGTCCGTTGCATAAACCTCTTACTTCTGACTCAGTTTATCTGCACATGCCTGACAATCACTCTAGTGGTTGAAGGAATCACAGCTTTCTGGTTTGTTCCACACATCCTGCAATGCCTAGCTCCCAGAGCTTTTGAACACGGCCTTGCCCACCTCGAAAGCTGCTGGGGTTGATTCCACCACCATTTGGGCTTGATTGGGCTCTCTGGATGCAGATGGGCTTGTCATCAGTGGACATCACTTGGAGTGATAGGTTGGTAGCTGATTCTCATGCTGGACAATCCCAGATGAAGCCACATGATTTTCATAGGCCTTAGATACCTCACCTTTCTGGACCTCTTCCTCCATGAAATTTTTTTTTTTAAAGAGAGAGAGAGAGGAACAGTGAGAGAGAGAAAGAGAGAATCGATTTTATTTAGTTTTTTGTGCAGCCTGCATTGCTCCAACACTTCATTGCGTATGTGGTGATAAGGTTCAACCCCACATCCTTGCACATGCCAGACAAGTGCCATAACTGCTGAGCCACTGCTCCATCTCCCCTCCATGAAAGATTATTAAAAATTATATTTTGTGACTGAGTTAGCATAAAGTAATTCAGGCAAGTTTCATTATTACATATTCATTATTGTTGTACTCATTTTTTTCCGATTTTAAAACTGAAATTTGAGCAGGGAGCTGGAGTGGTGGCTTGGCGGTTACAGCGTTTGCCTGGCATGCATGAGCAGGCAGGTTTAAATCCCAGCACCTCATGCAGAACGAAATTCAGAGCAACAAAAGCCACTTGAAAAACTAAAATAAAAAATTGATTCTCAGAGCTGGAGCAGTGGCTCCATGGTTACGGCACTTGCCCGGCATGCACAAGTACATGAGTTCAAACCCCAGCACCACATACACAACGAAGTCTCAGAGCAAGGAAAGCCACGTGAAAAACTAAATATAATTGATTCTCTCTCTCTCTCTCTCTCTCTCTCTCTTTAAAAAAAATGATTCTCTCTTTCTCTCACTTGCTGTCCCTCTCTCAAAAAAAAATTGAAACTTGAGGAGTCCCTAAGAGTATCGTGGGCTGCAGACACTGGTCCAAAGCATGTCCGCCTTCCCCAGATGTCAGACACTTGAGACATCTCCCCGAGACCATTCCATTTTTCAAGAAAAGAACCAAGTTTTGCTGCTCATCCATTGATGGGGAGGGAGCTGACTTTTATATATATGAAAGTTTATCATTCCCATTTGCAGCTACATAGCTATGTCTTACCCCCTGCTGGTGTCATCAGAATTCGTACACTTAATCAATGGCTTCTCCAAGCACCATCTGCCATCTCCTTCCCCTCTTCCAGAATTTTTTGAAGAACTCTTACCTACTGTGTTAGTCAGCTTTTCATCACTGAGACCAAAATACCTGACATTCATACAACTTAAGGGGAATGATTTATTTTGGCTCAAGATATCAGAGGTCAGCTGGCTTCATTGTTTTGGGCCTGAGATGAGGGAACGCATCATGGTGGAAAGGCATGATGGAACACGCCGTTCACCTCACCACAGCCAGGAAGCAGAGAGAGGGAAAGGGACCAAGGACAAGAAATACCTTTCCAGAGCCTGCCCCCAGTGACCTTCTTCTCCAACTAGGTTCTGGCTCTCAGCCTCCACCACCTGCCAGTAGTCTATTCAGCTCTCAATGGATTAATCCAAAGAGCTCTCACAATCCAGTCCCTTCCCAAAAGCCCCTCCTCTGAGCATTACTGCACTGGAGACCAAGCCCTCAACATTTAGGCCTTTAGGGGACATTCCAGATCCAAAACATTATGCCTGCTAAAGATATTTCTCCCTGTGTTCATCAGCTTTTCATTACTACAACAAAACACCTGAGGAAGCTAACTGTATAAGAAAAGCTCTGTGGAAAGGACTGTCCCTTGGCTACATTACCTCAAGATGGTGGAGGCATCTGTGGGAGCAAGCAACTGTTTATACCTAGAGTCAGGGATAGAGGATGGGAGGGGCTATACTTGCTCCTTTTATTAGAAATAAAAAGAAAATTTAAAAAAACTCTCAATGGAATTCACAAGGGGTGCCACAAAAACTTCCTTCTGAGAACGTTTTCCCTAATGTCCCAAGGGTCTCCCACTAGGCCCCCACCTTCCAAAGGTTCCACCACCTTCCAATACCACCACCCGAGGGACCACGTCTTCAATCACAATGAACCCATTGGGGACACTCAAACCATATCCATACCCTAACACCCCACATCACATTTTGTTATTTAGAAAGTTTTCAGTTGCATGAAACAGAAAAACCAACTCAAGTTGGCATAATAACACTGATAAAGAGGGAGATAGTCCAATTAGAAATGGAAAGAAACATTCCCATCAAGCAAACTGGAGCCCTTTGGGGCTTCGGAGTCTGGGATCTGGGATTCTGGCTGTCACTCAGCTGTTTCCAGTATGTGACCACTGAAGCTCAGGAAGACAAAGAAGCATATGGAAATGCATGCAAAAAATAAATGCTAGAATCAGGACCTAAGTCAAGACCAAGCAGCTCCCTAGCTGAAGACTTGAAGCCTGTGTCCAGTGATTGGGGAGGAGGTGCGGGATGGAGGAGGCTCTGTTAGTGGTTTGTGCAACCAGCACAGAGGCTGGAAGGCATGCCGTGGAGAAGAGCTGGATGAAGTCAAACCAAGCATCAGCCTGAGGATTGGGACAAGAACTGGGCATGGAGCCAACATGAGAAGGTGGGACCAGGAAAGGACAGCAGCCCAGAGGAATCCTGGTGGAGGCGTGGATCGAGAGCAGCTGCTGCTTACAGCACAGCTGGCTTAGGAGCTCCCCTTTCTACTCAGCACAGAGCATGCCAACACTTAGCAAGCCTGCCTGTCCCTGTACTCAGGAAGCCTTGGGATCCTGGTCATTCTGTAAACTCCCCTCTGGCTCCAAGATCATCCTCATCCACCCTTTGATCCAATATATCCTTGGCAGCAGTGTGGAGGGCTTTGTTGGACCCTGGAACACTGAAATGGTTGAGGAGAGCTCAGATGCCACACCCCAAGGAGGGCAAAGAAAAAAAAAACGGGGGCCCCACAGAAGGTATGGTGCCACCCAGCAGGGAATTTCCGGAGCTCCAGGTTCAACTTGTCCTAGGAACAAACCAGACAGGCAGATCTGTGATGTGGAGTGGAGCCGCAGGCACCGTACTGGCCCTGCTGAAGCCCTTGGAGCCAAACAATGCACTTGATTGAAAGGCTCCCTTAGATGCTTAATTTTTATAACTAAAGAATTAAATCAATAATATCCCCATTTTGGCTTCTCTGTGATTATGTCCTTTGTGCCCTGTTTATTATTTAGTAACATGTTCTAAAAATTACAGCCTGTGTCATCTGTGCCAAAAGAAATCAAGGAAGGGAGAGAGCAGAGAAAAAAAATTAACATAAGGTGAGGACCTAGCACCTATGCCCTGGGCACCAGGATAAGGGCACTATATCCATTAACTGATGTCTTCCTCAGCACCACCCCAAAAGGAAGATGTAGCTCTAATCCTCCTTTTATAAATGACAAGCCTTAAGGACAGACTGATGAAGAGACTTCTCTAGGGTCACTCAAATGAGCAAAGCCTGGATTGGAACTCTGTGGATTGTTGGATTCCAAACCCATCTTTCTCGGTTGCTTTTTTATTCATTACCACACACAGTTCCCGCCCAGTAACAGGACCACTTGGCACCAAGGTCCCTTCCTCTGGCAGGCAACCCTCCTGTTTACAGGTATGGTTCATGAAGTTCTTTCTATCCACCTGGGCAGGTCCCTCAGGCTGTGCTATGCTGTCTATGTAGCACTGGGAATCAGAGAAATAGCCTGAGAAGCTGGATTTTGATGTGCAGAATCTCGGATTTGGAATCAGGAGTGAGGCAACTGTGACAACGTTTAAAGGCTAGCAAAAATAGGTGATGTCCTACAACTGTCTCTCCAGCTGTCCAGCTGTCCAACGAGAAGGGCAGGAATCCTGGCTCCCAGTTCCATCTTTGCTCCTCTTCAGCTGGGAGACCTTGGGTGAACCTCTTTTCTTTTAGCCAGAATTTCCTCATCAATCAAATAAGACCGATGCTATCTCCCATAAGGGCAATGAAATTACAGGTTGCACCAGAGACTTTCTGGAATCTTTCCTTCGAAAAGGCATCCATAGAAGGGGCCAATGATGTAATGCTTTATAATAGGCCACCAGCTGGCATAGAGAGGAGAAGGATGTGGGGTCTGCGTTTTGGGTAAGGTTTTCCTGTGTGAAGATGTGCTTTTCCATCTTGAATCATTGCTCAACTCTGTGGCCACAGGCTCCCAGACCTTATGGCACAGTAGCAACTCCCCTACCTGCTCTGCAGGAATGATTTGCAGGGCATCACACACACAAACACACACACACACACACACACAAACAAAACCTACTTACCTCTCACCACTCTTAGAGGCAGGAAGCTTCAGAAAGAAAAGAAGGTGAGGAGACAAACCTGGGATGGTTGTCAGAAGCTTGGATGCAAGGTCTGGATGGACCACTCATCCTGTTCTGGAGCTCAAAATCATAAAGCACCCCTGCTATGTTCTGACCAGAATCCATCTGGTCAGTCCCACACTACGGTCCCCTTGCTTTCCGTTGGCACTCACCAGTGCCAACCTGTGGATTTTAGCCTCAAGGCTATCTTGAATGGCAGGTCCCAGCCCACCTCTGATCACACTGGAGGCAACCACAGGCACTGTGACTCCCATTCTGGAAGAAGTTGCAAAGATAATGCATTTTTTTTTCCTAAGAGCTAAATGCAGGTTCTGTGCATGGAGAGAGGAAATCAGGCTTCTAAATCAGTTGGGCAACCTCACAGACAACTACTTCACCCCTCGTGTATTCAGTCATTCACCCAAGAGAAAACTATCTACTGAAGCCACTGGGATTCCTGCCACCAGAGCATGCAGGGAACAAGGAGACACAGTTCATTCTACATGTGGCCCGACAGCTGCATTTTGGTTTCGTACCCTCATCTACAACCAAGAATCAGATTACCTGCTTTGTAGGATTATGGTGAGAATTGAAAGTGGGGAGACATCCATAAATGTCCCTAGCAGGTTTCTTCACAACAGTCGAAAACTG
>PVKS010015143.1:0-46664 GCA_004027875.1 Aplodontia rufa | reverse complement strand
CAACCAGAAGGCCAAGGGAAAGGAAGGAACTTACCCCACTTCTGTTGATCTGGATAAGGGGAAAGGAGGGCCCAGAAATTTCCTGGTCTGTTTGGGGGAGGTGGATCTCAATCCCGGCATAGGGAAGTCCAAAAACCCACTCAGTTTCAGCACCAGATGTAAAAATCAGAAAGAGGTATCCCAGCATCGGGAGTCACACCAGTGGTTCTGCCTGACTACTGTGGGGTTGCTCTGTCCTGCTTAGCCAGAAACACTGTAGAGGAAGTAGAAGAGGCCTCTGAGGTGGGTCAAGTGCAAGGATGCTTTAAATCTTCTGAGGTTTCTTGGAGACATGCTATCTCTAAACGGGGGTTCAAAGTTGGGCTTCTCTTGGACTGGACCCCAGTTTCTAGCACCTACCCCACATACAAGGTCTCAGATGAGTGAGGGTATGGATCTTGAGGAGAAGCTTCTGACTTTTCCTCCAATGGCCTCTCTGATTCTGTTGATTCTTGGTTTTCTTTTTCTTACTTCAGGGATGTTGAGCCTTCCATAGAAGGAGTCAAGAGGAATAATGTTCTGTATAAAAGGGACAAAAAGATATGGAAGAAGGCCATGCAAGGCAGGTACTTTGCTAAAGTCTCCTAAGTGACTTCTGGGTCATCTCTGTTAGTGTCCTATCTCCATGGCAATTCCTGGAAAGGTTCCTGAAGTAAAATAACTAGGGAGGTAGAACCCTAGAAAGAGGAAAATTATAGGTTGTGATTTGTGTAGTCCCTGCCCCTTTATTAATAAGCATTTAGTGTTTTATATATTCTCTTGAATCATTACTTCTGTTGATTCCCACAAATTTTGATATTGTTTTCTATTAGCTCCATTCAATATGCATCTCTGAATTTCTTTTGAGAATTTCTCTTTGACCCATAAATTCTAAATGTGCTGTAGTTTGGACCTTAAATACTCCCCAAAGGCCCATGTGTTGGTTTCCAGGGAAATACTGTTGATAGATGATGGAATTTTTAAGTCATGGGACTTAGTGGCAGATCTTTGGGTCACTGGGCTAGTGCCCTTAAGAGAGAATTTCATACTTGAGTTTCTTCTCTTTCTTTGGTTTGATGGCCCTGAGGTGAACATTTTTGCTCTGCTACGAACTCCTGAAGTGATATGCTACCTAACCACAGACCCAAAGTCAATTAGCCCCAACTGATCATGGACAAAACCTCCAATACTTTGGACCCAAATAAACAACTTAATCTTTACACATAGCTCATATCAGGTATTTATTATAGTTATAGAGAGCTGACTGACACAGAAAATTGGTACCAAGTGGAACTGTCTTTTCCATTACTGTATACCTATTGATATGGAAAAGTCTTTGGAATTTAAGGAAGGAGTCAGGAAGTGTTTGGAGAACCAGGATAGGAAAAATCTAAATATCATAGGCAATTCTGGTGGTGGCTCAAAAGTCCAGAATGCTGATATAAATGTGTATGTTAAAGGCTATGTTGATGAGGGTTTTAAAGGGAATGAGAAATCCTTGAAAATGGGATTGAAAGGAACTCTTGCTATACTATAGCAACTAATATTTGGAAGCATTTTGCCCATACCTATGTGGGAAATTGGTGGGAGTCTGAACTTAAAGGTAATGGACTAGTTTATCTAGAAGAGGAAATTTGAAGGAAACACAGAATTCACGTTACAGCATGGGTATTGCTGACCAATTTTAATTCATATGACTGGGAAACTGAGAGGAAAATTTATAGCTTGATCAGAAAAGGAAAAAACACATCAAGTTTCAGTCAAAAAGGGTGTGGATTTTAGCACCCTTAAAAAACAACCAAATGCTTTGCACTTAGGCAATAGGAAGGTTGTCCTCACGGGCATCTCATAAATTAGAAAGACTACAACCATCACAGGCTCTGAGATGTGGAAATGCAAATTTGTTTCAAAACTATTATAGAGAAGAATCATTTGAGAAAAGATTCCCAGACCCCCCTGACTACTAGTACTACCAGGGAACTGTTTCCACATATATAGCCAGCTTGGTACTCATAGTCTGCCATATCCATGGATCAAGTAAGCTGAGGCACAGATCATATCAGATGTAGACTTTAGCATTATTCACATGATGCTGATTTGACAAGCATGCAGAATCCAAGATGTATGGGGTCATTGTGGCTTCCACTGAAACATCAGAGAAAGTCTTAGGATATCAGGAATTATGATGCAGGATTGAATTCCCTGCAAGTGGCTCCCAACTGGACAATGTATAAAGCCTTAGGAATTAAACTGATGGTGCAGTGAAGACCCAAGGAAGTTAGAGATACCAGCGACATATAACATTCATCAGAGAGAAAGCTACAGGAAGTAAGTAGAGTCAGCTTGAGAGAATGCCCGTGTGAGCTGTAACTTCTCAGGTATAGTGACAGGGCTATACAAGCTCATGGGAGAACATATTCCACCGCAATATGCCTCACATGTTGGAAGTGGAAATTTAGTAGTTAATGTTTCTTCTGCTTGATTAGTCTTGATTTCTGTTATTTCCTATCCATTTTTCTATTCCTTCCTTTTCAAATGGGAATGTTTATACTCTGTGTAACCCACCAATATGTCTTGAGAATGTATAGCTTTCTTTTCTAATTTTTAGGCAAAAATTTGTCTTCTGTTATGATTTATACATGAGATGTCCCCCAAATCTCATGTGTGACAATGCAAGTTTATTCAGTAGAAATTATTAGATTACAGGAGTTGGAACCTAATATTTCCTCCGCCACATCCTTGTGCCAGGATGTTCTGCCTCACCATGGGCCAAGAGCTATGGAGTAGACTGACTACAGACTGAATTTCTGAAACTGTGAGCTAAAATAAACTTTTCTTCTAGATTGTTCTTGTCAAAACTTTTTGTCACTGTGACACAAAGATGACTAAAGTAACATTAGTCTGGGAAGAGACTTTGGACTTAGACTTTTGTGCAATGTTGAAACAGTTAAGACTTTAGGACTCTAGGGATTCAATGAGTGCTTCTTGCCTTGTGGGATGGGAACAAACTCTTGTGTGCCAAAGCAGGAATGAGACTGTGGAACTGGCATCACCCCAGATGCTCCCATTAAGAGGCTTCATCCTTAAGGAGGTGCTATTAGAGGTGGTGGAACATTTAAGAGGTGGGACTTACCCACAGGTCTTTAGAACGTTGAGGGCGTTCTTTCAAAGGGGATTTGCAACTCGGTTTTCTTTCTCCTTTTTTTATTTGCAGGCCACATGATGAGCAATTTTCTCTACCACACAGTCCTGCCATGATGTGCTGCCTCACCAGAGACCTCAAAAGCAATAGGACCAATCATGGACTAAAATTTCTAAAACAGTGAGCTGAAATAAACCATAAATTCTTTATAAATTGATAATCTCAGGTATTTGTTTTAATATCATAAAGCTGACCAACACAAAGTATGCTGTTTAATTTCTAAGTGTTGGAGATTTTCTTAGTATTTTCATGTGATTAATCTATAGTCCATTAATTTACACAATATACTTTGCACACTATTATGTCATTTTTTAATTTCAGATTTTGAATTGATTCTCTGGTAATCACATGGCTTCTTAAATCTCTGTTTATGCTTTTCAAACATTTGAAAACTTCCGTCATTATTTCTTTAAAAACATTTTGTTTTCATACTGAACTCATTCTCTTTTTATTGCTATAATAAATGTTACACATTTTATTGTTGTTCCACAAATCCCTGAGTTTCTTGTAAATTTACTTTTTGGTCTTTTTCCTTATATTTAATTAGGCAACTACTGATCTATCCTCAAGATAATTGTTTCTCTTCTGCTGATTCCTTTAATAAGCTGGCTTATCCAGTGAGTTTTTATTTTAGTTATAACATGTCAGATCTGAAATTTCCATTTTGTTGAAGATTTTTATTTCTTTACTGAAACTTTTTATTTTTCAAGGTTATTCTTAATAGCTTCTTACAGTATTTTCATGATGATCTCTTAAAATCCTTGTCAGAGAACCCTAACACTATGCCATGATATTGTTTGTAATCAGTTGTCTTTTTTCTTTCAAATTGAGAATTCCTAGTCCTTCATATGAAAAATAATTTTGGATTGTATCCTACACATTTTGATATTTTGAGACTCTGATTTCTATACAACACTTCTATTTCAGCAGGCAGAAAAACATCTTAGGTTTATAATATATGTCAGATCTAGTATTTTCAACTCTAGTTTAAAAATCAACCTAGTTTACAAAACAAGAGTAAAATTCTGGCATGTCTATGTGCTTTCAAGAGGCCAATTTGTAGTACGATCAGTATTCTCACAATAATTCATTCATCACAATTCTTTTGTTTGATCCTTTTTAGTCTTATGCACTGGCCACTTGGATTTCACTTAGAAATTTATGTATAGATTTAAATAATCCTCTTCATACTCTTTACTGCATTCTGTAATTGGGAGGAGTGATGAAATCGCCTCTTTGATACTGTTGACTTAATGCTGGTTGGGAATAGTTAGCTAAGTTCCACTGTATTCTGCAGTGACCAGTGGTGAGGGAAAGAGGTTCTGACCCTGCTCCCATTAATGTAGGCTGGGGTTGATTGACAGGACTCCACTTCACAACAAATGCAACACTCTGTCGGGAGGGGAACAAATGTCATTGTGCTTATGCTCATGTAGGATAGTAATGCTTAAATAGGATATAATCCACTGACTCTACAAAACCCAGTGTGGATGATGCAAAGTATGCCTTCTTCCTTGATATTTGCCTGGAATACAGCAGAAAAAGTACAGTAAAAAAAAGTGTTCTGTTCTGCAGGGCCTCTCTACTCTCACTCCTTTGTTCGGAAGAAGCATTCCTTTCTCTGAAAAGCCTAAGCTGTTTGGAATTTCTGTGTATATACACTCTCTTGTACGCAGGCTTGAAATGTAGAAGGGGGGAAATATAGAACTCAGCACTGAGTCACCCCTAAAGTTCTGTGAACTCTGGCTAGTCTTCCTTATTTGCTCTACGTTTTAGTATATCTGATAGTTTGCTTTACTCACTTTTAGTTTTCAATAATTCAGTAATATTTCATTTATCAACAAGAAAGACTCTTCAGGGAACAACAGCATTGACTCAGTAGTTGGTTGATTTGTAGTATGGATGGATATTGTGTGTTACAGAAATACATAAAACACAAACCTCAGTGATTTATGGAGGTTGATTGGCTAATTATCTGAAGGCAACAATGAGAAGGAAGGATTATACATTCCCCCAAAGAGAGAGAAAATAGCCACTACAAAAAGTTAAAAGGGGACAACTATTTTCACAGGGAAGAAACATGTTTCCTATAATAAGTTGAAGGAGAGATTCCCAGAAAGGTGTTGATATCACAGAGCATTTGATTGAGATGGCTTTAGGAGCTGGGGGAAGGGTAAAAATTTGGCTCAATTGGAGCAAGAAGGTGATGAATGGGTTCCCAGAGGACATAGATGTTATGGAATATTTGGTTGATAATTGACCAAGGATTTCAAAGGACATAATAGATAAGGCTTCCAGAATTGGGAAAGAGTGTTGGCTCAGTTAGGGCAAAAAGGTGAAAAACGAGTTTCCAGAGGACATAGAGATTACAGAATAGTTGATTGATAATTAATTATGGATTTCAAAGGGCACAAGAATTAGGGCTTCAGGAGATGGGGAAGGGTGAATATGTACTCAAGAAGGGTAATTTCAGAGTTTGAAAGAGCAAGAGAAGAGTGAGTATTTTGAGGAATCCCAGGTCCCTTCTGGTAATCAACAGGGATGGAATCAGGTGAAGTTAGAACTAGCACCACACAACTGATGCCAAGGTCTGCCACAATCACAAGCTATAGGTAAGCCTCCCAAGGACATGGCTGCCGTACCCTCTGAATGCTTGGGCAGCTGAACACAGTGAAACAGCTTCCTAGTTCATCCTGTGAAAGCAGGGTAGCCCAATGGTTTCTTAAAGGAATTTTTAAGTATTCACCCCTGAGCCTGAGATGGCTGTAGTCTTGCCAATTCTTGAGATGTCTTCAAATCATCTTTTCTGTTCTCTCTGGGTAAAGTATTGAACATCTCTTTAGTGGCTAAAATGTCTTTATCGCTAACAGTTTCCTTAGCTCCACTCTTACACTTTTCTGGCCAAATGACAAGATTTTCAAATTTTTCTGTTCTGCTTTCTGCTTCTGATTATCACAGTAAACTTGGCTAAAAGCTGCGAGCAATGTCCATGTCACAGCCTCAACACTGTGCTGCCTCAAAATTTCCTTCATCAGATTAGTTAGCTTATCATCTTTAAATTTAGCTTCACATAAATTATCAGGACATGAGCATAATGCAGACAACTTCTTTGCCAGAATGTAACACAAATAGCTTCTAATCCAATTTCCAAAATGTCCTCCTGTTCTACTGGAACCTGATAAGCCCAGCCTTTCCTATTCACAATCCTATCAACTTTCTTGTCTTTTGAACTCCAACCAGAATCACCAATTAAACTCTCCTTAAAATATTCTAAAACTTTTCCAGCTTGTATCTTTACACTTTTAAAAATTCTCCCACAAGCCAGCAACAAAAGCTTCTGAATCATCATGTTACTCATAGCAAAGGCCCCACTTCTACATAATAATTTCTGTTTTAGACAGGTTTATGCCTGTAAAATCAGAATGTGGGTATAAATTCAAGTGCAGGTGTTCTAAAAAAGGGGTTTAGACCTAAGAGCGGCTGAGTAAAATCCTTTTTATTGGGTTTGGTGGCTCTTGGGCCAGATTTACCTGCGCAGGCATAGTGAGGGCGGGCAGGGGAAGTGATTTCGTAGTCTGGGGTAGGCAAAGCAAGTCTGCAGGCCTTATTCTTCGGGGGATTGGGTGGGGACTCAGTAAACCATCAGGGGATTGCAAGATGCCATTGGGGCTTGTCTGCCAGCATCTGATTGGTTGTTTTTTTTTTTTTTTTTATGTGGGTGCTGCCTGACACCCTGCCCCCAATTGCCTGGAACCAACCTAACATCACCACTGTGATCAAAAGACCTGACAGTTACAATATAGAGGAGGAAAAGTTTATTTTGCCTCAAAGTTTCAGAATTCTCAGTCCACATATAGCTAACTCCACAGCACTAGGTCCAAGGTGAGGCAGATGATCATGGTGAGGGAAAGCAGCTCACAATATGGCAAATAGGAAGAGAAGGGAGGAGTGGAGGGTGCTTTATTCACTAGAGACAAAATATAACCCCAAAGTCACACCCCCAGAGACTCACTTCCTCCAGCCACTCCCTACCTGCTTATTAGCACCCGGTTAATCCACATCAGTGGATTTATTTTGTGGTTAGATTAAGGCTCTCATAACCCAATCATTTCACTTCTGAAATTTCTTACATTGTATCACACATGAGCTTTTGGAGGACACAGCATTTCTGAACCATAAGAGTAGCCTACTTAAGGTAAAATTTATTAAGTCTTTCTGACCTTAAGAGTTTCCAGATGGGACTCATTGATGATCAAAGAATGTATCTCTCATCTTCTAAAGCTAATGAACTCATTGGTGTTAATAGGTATTTTGGACTGTACAGGAAGCATCATCAAATAAAATGATGCAAACTCTTCTTTAAGCTAAATCTGTATGCACATGTTATTGATGCAAATGTTCTAAAGATTGTATGAAGCATCTGATGTCATGCAGTTAGTAATGACTGTTATCTTAAACTCCTTTTTAAAAGGAAAATAATTGACCCATCTTCAGAGTCTTAACCATGACTGTTCTAAGTCTTCTGTCATTCACACTTTTTATTCTTCTCCCAAAACATTTGCAATTAGATTCATTGAACAGACTCAAATAAGTACTCTTGCATACAGGTCTCCAATAACTTTAAAATCAATGGAATAAATAAAAATTTTTACAACTTCAGTGAAGAAAGTGATGGGTTCTTGAAACAGCTAGTGAAGACTAAACTGACCAAAAATTAATTATATGACAGTAAATGAAATGCATATTTTAATGCCTTTTATTTAAAACATTGCTGGCTCTTTACTAATGTTTTTCTTTTCCAGATTTAAGGAAGTATTTTTCTTAAGCTATCTACAGTTTCTAGTAATTTCATGACATGTACTTTTGTAAACAAAGTTGTAAACATCTCTTTATTTTTTCTCCCTAATGGATTGCTTCTAAATTAAAAACTATGCATTAATACTGTTACTTTTATGGAAATGATTTTCTTTTCATGAGTTGAATACAAATATTTTCTTTTTATGGCAGGATATGATTGAAATATTTTCTTCTTTGAAAATATGCACAGAATGCCTGACTTGAAGAATCCCCAGGATTATAGTAAGTTAATATAATTCTCACTTCCCAGAAAGCCCATCCACATCAAGAGATTAGCAATTATGGATGAAATCAATTGTGCTCCTCAGTTTATTTTTCTAACTTCAAGAATTTCTTTTTTTTTTAAGAATTTCTAAATATGAAATTACTTTTTGGCTAATCACTTTTCCTCAAGCAATTATGTAAATAACTGATCAAATCTGATAAAACTGAACTCATTTTACAAACATATTGGCTTTTCTTTGACTACATTTTGTAAATATTGGCATGATTCCATAGAGAAAAATTATGTTTAAAGGAAAACCTGTAATGAATTCATTATTAGATGACAGGTCTGTTCATTGTTTTTGATATATTTTTAAATTTGTTTGTAAAGTAGACTAGTTTCTAAATTATTTCAGGGGATGGCATGAATAAAAGTATCTCAAACCTGTATGCCTGATGATACAAATTATTTAAAGGTCAAACTTGCACAAAAACCACTGCTGCTTATACAAAAAATAGATCAGCAAGGACATGTACCCAGCAACTGTCTTTTCAACTTCAAACTAATACCAACCTTATTACTAATCCTTGTAGCCAAGCATTATTGTTCAGAGTATCTTAATAAATCCTCCTCATTTCACTTCTAAAAACTTCTTTTCTCTACCCCCTTGAATATGGTCATAGTTCACTATGGCATGTATATTCCCATTACAATGCTCAACTACTATTCTCAAATAAATATCATTCTTCTTGGAGGATCTTTCTCTGATTTTTATTGAAGTTGACATATAAAGAAAATGAAAGAAGATCCCAGAGAAAATTATGACATTGTGGCCCACATTACTGAAAGGACAGACAAGCAGTACTTTCTTTAAAAACTACTAAAAAAATACTGTGTTTATTTCAAAATTAGAGATAAGGTCTTAGTCTCAGGGTGTCCTTTGAATTATTTTTTTCTGTCATGTAGATAGGTTCTGCTGAAATCTCATTTTGTCCTAACATCTTTTATGTAATAACTTGCCCTGTTGAACTATGACCTGACAGCTATTCACACACTGTTTGGAAAACTAATTGTTTCAAAAGATGTTGTAGGAAACTGGTCTGAACTTTGAATTTAAAAAGTCAAATTTATTGATGATTCAACAGGTTTTTACATTGGACAACTTGCTTAAATTTTGAGGTACCATACACATTATTTAAACTATGTCTGCAATTAAAATGACACATATTTCTAATATCATCTTCTAAGTATGATCACACTCTGCCATTCTTACAGTTTTATTTGTTTAATTGTTCTTTTTGGTATAGGCTTGTCTCTGAGTGAATATTTATAGAAACATTCAAAGTAACATTCTTTTACTAATATAGCACATTTAAGTGTACTTTGTATACCAAAGTCACAACCTTTATACCTTATGATTTTAATTATTCCTATTGAAGTCATGGTGGACTTCTGTAAGTTATTTTTCCAATAAATTTCCTGTATATTCTATTTTCTAATAGGAGGGAGGGTTAGGATGATGCTATCAAAGTCCAAATTACAGCTCATATTATCTCTGTTCATTTAACAAAATTAGATAAATCTCAAATCAATAGTATAAGTTTATTTTGGTGATTCATTTATGTTTGTGTACATAATATAATGCTCATGGAAGACCACCATTTTTTCTAATTTGAACATATTTTTGTTATCCTAAAGGAATTATGTTGAGAGTACTCATCCATTATGAACTGTCCATATCCTTGTCTAGAAAATGCACATTTTTAATCCTTCATAAGATTATTTCTTTTATCTAAGAAAGCACAATGTTTCATAAAGTGTTTATTTCTATAGGGTGTTATCCTTGATTCTAGCAAGCACTATGTGTTTATCAATAGATACTTTTTATTTAGTCACAGCTTTCTCTGCAGGCATATCTACACATTCAGTCCTTTTCCCTATGCCCTTCCTTCACTTTATTTACAAAGCCAGACTTTGACTTATTGAGCTAATAAAGCTTAGGTTTCAAGGTCCTACCCTTGACATACCTTGCACTTAATTTTTATTCATAATTTTGTATTTTTTCCTTAGGAGAACCCTCGAAACTAAATAAGCTTCATACTTCACCTGACCAAGATCTGTCCAGTTCCTACATAAGATTCAAAAGGAAAAGACTAATATAAAAGGAAGCTACGTAGTGTCCTGATTTGGACTGAGATTGTGACTTTACATACTAACAGTCTAATTATATTGGGTCATCAGCTTCCTTATATTAGAGTGAAGTGAAGGGGTGCTGTTCACCATGGTTTTAACTTTTTTATGTTCTGTGTTCTACAGACCCCTACTTACAGTGAAATATTAACATGTTTCAGAACACCCATTTGCCATGTTGTTGATATAAAATACTTTGTCTGACCCCTACTGGAACACCAAATAGTTAGAATTATACTCTAAAACTTTATCTTGGAGCAGTTAGGTTATTGTCCAAGTTCATACAGCAAGAAAGTTTCATTTGAGATTTAAATCAGTTTTGCCTGACTCTCATGGTCATGGAGTCTCTGTACAACAACACTAATGATTTTGCTCCCCTGCTCCATACTGATACTTGATTTTCCAAGATCATTCATAGAATACAGTTAGCCTTAACTGTAGGAGATAATACTATAACTTCAAAATGAATTAACAATAAAAATTTAGACAACACCTTTCCCCAGTTGCCACAAGAAAAAATTGTCTATAAGGACTATTTAAATTAAATGTTCAACTCTAAATCATGTGGTAGCCTAATACTTGACTCTCAAATTTAACTTTCCCTTCCATACAATTACATTGCTATTTTTCCATTGCACAAACATGTGGAAAATTTCACCAGAGGCTTCTGCCAGGAGCCAGACCACTAAAAATTGTTTGCTATTTGGTCAACTGGAAATTCACTAAACATTTCTGGGATGGATTTATAAATTCTGTCTCTAATTTTGTTAAGCATAAATAAAGCCATAGAATTACTTAATTTGTAGGTGTAGATTTCCACAGCCTGCCCTTAGACCCCTGTGTACCCTTCTTCTTCCTGTGGTGGGGGCTAGTCTTCACAGTTGTAAGATCACCATAGGAGTAGTCCTGACAGTTTCTGCGTGCTCTGGAGATTACAATCAGGTGATGAAACTGCTGTAGAAACACCAGGATGTCCACAATCAGGACAGGAAGGGCCTGTTTGGCACCCACATGGCTGATATAGCCTGCTAGGAGAAGACAGTCTCCAATAAGGACAAACCTGCAGATCAGAAACTGCACAAAGCATAAGCAATGCCCTTATAAGTAATCCCACTGGGATTCTTCTTAAACCTTAATAAGTGAGATCTCATGAGTCTTGAACCTCTTTTTGATTTAAAGCTAGCTTCAGCAGATAAAATTTTCTTCCGAGGTTTACAGAATCCCTTATCATTGCTGGAGAGCTTTGAGTTTTTCACTTGGTTCTTTCTGGGGATACCAGTGTCCACGTTGGTACAAAAGTGCACCGTAACCAACAGAGTGGATGGAGAGTTCCTCTGCTACCACACAGTGGACAGAAGTCCCAGGGTATGGATGCCCACTGAACTACTTCCCTACCACCCACAAGTTGGGTTTCCATGTAATATTCCATACATCTGTCTCCACCAAAGTAACTACTTCAGGGAGACTGCCATGATTTTTTTTCTGGATTTTTAAAAAATATGGAATCTCTTTTTAAATTGTGCAATATCATGATTACTTTGATGGATAATCAGATGTCACATTAACTTTATGCTTTTGGTTCTATTATTTTCCAAGTCTACTTCCAGTGAACTCCCATATTCTGTTATCACTGAAACTTATGATTTGAATAGGTTAGATTACATTAATTGTATTTAACTCAGTCATTGCTTAGAATTTCCATTTTCACATGTCCTCTCTTCTTCTTTACATGTGTCTAATATGCAGCATGCATATCTAATTTGCAAATGGCCAATCAAGAGGAAGGAGAGAGGGACAGGAAATGGCGGACTGCAGGGAAGTCACATCTGGGCACTCTCCTTGACCTGAAAGGAAGAAATTCCAGGAAAGCTACCTTCCTGAAAGGTGCTTGTATTGGAAAAGATTCTCCGAACATAGTGCAGGTCAGTGGGAGATCAGTGACACAGAGACTTGGGTGTAGCAACTGAATAAAAGGAACTAATTCAGACCCTGCCAGTTGCCAGGGACTGCCCTTGCCCATCAATCAATATAGCAGTGGGGGAGGCACTGTGTGATTCAGTCTGATCCCTTCAGCCACAAGAGACTGAATCCACGTAGAAAAGCTGTATTGGGCTGAAATCAGGTCCTCTCAGCATCTCTGCTGCTGCGGAAGGGACAGACTGCATCTCCTACCTATGAGGAGGTCAGTCTGTAACAATTCAGGCAAATAAGCAGAAAAATGGAGCTAGGAATCTAAGGCATATTTTCACACAATCCTGTCAGAATCCCATCTCCTCCCTTACTCCTACCCCCATTCTTTTTAGATATATATGACAATGGGACAAACATTGGCATTTTTATAAAACCATGCAGTATAATTTATTCTAATAAAGTATTTATTAGAATAAGTATTTATTAGAATGTTATCTACTTATTTATTAGAATAAATTATCCCCAGTATTTTCCCTCCCCTGTTCTTTTCCCTCTACTCTACTGATTTTTCTGTTATTTATTTTTCTGTTATTATTATAGTTTTTATTAAATTTAGTGATTTGTTAATATCCATGTTGATGAGATTTCACCATGATATGTTTAAATATGAACACAGGAAGTTATGTCTGATTCATTCCACAAAATTTCCCCTATCTCATTCTTCCTTCCTGTTTCCTTCTGCTTTGTCTATTCCTCTGCTCTTTTCCTTATGTTTGGTTACCTTCCACTAATCAGAGAGAAATTTGACCTTTGTCTTTTTTAGACTGGCTTATTTCACTAGCATGATAGTCTCAAGTTCCAACCAGTTGCCAATGAATGACATAAAGTCATTCTTTCTTGTGGCTGAGTAATACTTTATTGTTTGTTTATACCACATTTTCTCATTCATCTGCTGAAGGGCACTATGGTTTTTTCCATAGCTTAGCTAGTATGAATTGTGCTGCTATGGATATTGATGTGGCTGTATCACTGCAGTATGCTGATTTTAGATCCTTTGGATACATACTGAGGAGTAGGGTAGCTGGATCAAATGGTGGATCCATTCCTAATTTATTGAGGAATCTCCACACTGTTTTCCAGAGTGGATGTACCAACTTGCAGTCCCACCAACACTGTGTAAGAATACCCACTTCCTTACATCCTTGCCAACATTTATTATTGTTCATATTCTGTATTTTAGTTTTTTTATTAAAGAAGTTGAGTTGTTGTACAATCATAAATGCATATAAAGTAATAATATTGTACACTTTTGATCCTAAACCACAATTAGCCCAAAATTGACCACACCCCATCCTCTTGATTCTTCTATATCTATACCTATAATAGATAAAAATATCATATATATTCATAATCATATATAAATATACATAAATATATCATATATTTATATGATTGTGAATTTTCCTGAATTAAATGCTTGCATATTATTTGACTTCTTGCACTTTATATTGTTGGTTATCTCCCTAGATACCTCCCTATCTTCCCTCCCTCTCCCATGCCCCCCACCTAATCCCTCCCCCCTCACCCCTACAAGTCTGTTTCCCCTAGATTATGTGTTGCTCTGCCCTTGTTGGGTCAAATACAAGTTGGACCCAAGCCTGGGTTTTGCTCTAGCCTCCACAAATGAAGGAAAACATTCGACCCTTTAGTCTCTGGGTTTGGCTACTTCATTCAGCATCTTTTCTTCCATTGCCATTCATTTACTTTGAAAGGCCACCTTATCGTCATTTCTAATAGCTAAATAGAACTCCATTGTGTGTGTATATATATATATATAATCAGAGTTTTTGGATCCATTCACCCCATGAGTGGCATCTGGGTTGATTTCATAATTTAGCTATTGTAAATTGATCTGCTATAAACATTGATTTTTGCTATGTTGCTGTAATGTGCTGATTCTAACTCCTCTGGGAAAATACCCAGAAGAGAGATAACTGATTCATATCTAATTTTTTGACAGGTTTCCACACCACTTTCCATAGCGGCTATACCAGTGTGCAGTTCCACCTGTTCATATTCATGATTGTTGCCATTCTCATTGGAGTGAGAATCTTAGTTTTTGTTTGCATTTCACTAATTGATAGAGATGTGGAGCTTTTCATATATTTGTTGACCATTTGTTCAGGGTTTTTTTTCCATTTATTGATTGGATTATTTGGATGTTTATTTTTAAATTTTTTGAGTTCTTTGTATATCCTGGGCATTAATGCCCTATCTGAGGTATAGGAGGCAAAGATTTCTTCTCATTCTGTAGATTCTCTCTTTACTCTCTTGTCTATTTCTGTAAGGCAGCTATTTCATTTATTGATTTTTAAATTTTATTTATTGTGCTTTTGGGGGTCCTGTTAAGGAAGTCAGATCATGAGACTATGTGGTGGAGTGTTGGACCAAAATTATCTTCAAGTAGTTGCAGGGGTTCTGGTTTAATTCCTAAGTCTTTGATTCATTTTGAGTTGAGTTTTGTGCAAGGTAAGAGATAGGAGTTAAGTTTCATTCTACTACAGATGGATTTTCATTTTTTCTAGCACCACTTGTTAAAGAGACTGTCTTTTCTCTAACTTATGCTTTTGGTACCTGGTAGGATGAGATAACTGTGTTTATGTGGGGATTTTTTTTTTTTGGTCTCTTCTATTTTATTCCTTTGGTCTTCTTGATTCTTTTGGTACCAGAACCTTGCTGTTTTGTTAATACAGTTCTGTGGTTTAATTTGAAGACTGGTACTGTAATGTCTCCAGTTTTGCTTTTCTTTCTAAGGATTGCTTTGGCTATTCTAGGTCTCTTATTTTTCAAAATGAATTTCATGACTGTTTTTCTCATTCGTTGAAGAATACCATTGGATTTTATTGGGTATTGCATTCAATGTGTATAGTGCTCTTGGTAATGTTGCCCTTTTGATAATAATTCTGTTTATCCAAGAACATGGAAGGCTTTCCATCTTCTAAGGTCTTCAATTCTTTCTTTAGTGTTCTATAGTTTTCATTGTAGAAGTCCTTAACTTCTTTTTGTTACATTGATTCCCAATTATTATTTTTTCAAAGCTATTGTGAACAGGATGTTTCCCTAATTTCTTTCTTGACAAGTTTATCATTGAAATAAAAGAGCACGATAAGTTGTGAATGTACTTTTTTTTTTTTTTTTGGTATCCTGCTACCTTGCTGAGTTCATTTATGAGCTCTAGAAGTCTTCTGGTAGAGTTTTTTTTTTTTTTATCTTCTAAAGATATCATATCATCATCAAAAAATGATTATTTGCCTTTTTGTATCCATTTAAATCCTTCTCTTGTGTAATTGCTCTGGCTCGAGTTTCAAGGTCTGTGCTGAATAGAAGTGGTGAAATTGGCTATCCTTGTCTTTTACCTGTTTTTAAAGGTAATGTTTTCAACTTTTCTCCATTATGAATAATGTTAGCCTTGGGTTTATCATATATGGCCTTTATTATGTTGACCTAAGTTCCTTTTTTTCCTATCTTTTATATGTTTTAAATATGAAGAGGTGCTGTGCATTGTAAAATGTGTTTTCTACATCAACTGAAATAATCACATGATTCTTGTTTTTAAGTCTATTTGTGTGGTGAATTACATTTACTGATTTGCATGTATTGAATCAACCTTGCATCCCTGGGCTGACCCCTACTTGGTCATGGTATACTATTTCTTTAATATATTTTTGCGTGCAGTTTTCCATTTAAAAATTTTTAAGGATTTTTGTATCCATGTTCATTGAGGGCGTAGGTCTGAAGTTTTCTTTCCTGGGAGTGTCTTTCTCTGGTTTTGGTATCAGGGTGATACTTGCTTCATAGAGTTTGGCAGAATTCCCTCCTTTTCTGTTTCACAGAATAATTTGAGGAGGGTCCAGTTGAACTTGGTTGAGAATCCATCCAGTCTACGGCTTTTCTTTGTTGGAATGTTTTTAATGGCTCCTTTGATTTAATTACCAGAAATTGATCTGTTTTAGTTTTCTGTTTCTTCCTGGTTCAATTTATGTGGTATGTATGTCTCTAGAAATTTGTGCATATCTTCAAGTTTTTTTAGCTTATTGGAGTAGAAATTTTCAAAAATGTTCCTTTGCATTTCAAAAATGTCTAGTAGTAGCTCCTTCTTCATCTCAGATTTTAATTACTTGAGTTTTTATATTATTTTTTGTTAGCATGGCTAATGGTTTACCAATTTTGTTTATCCTTCAAAAACCAACTTTTGGTTTCATTGATCTTTTGTAATGTTTTCTTATTTTCACTTTCATGGATTTCAGTTCTGCTTTTAATTATTGCCAGTCTTTTACTGACTTTGATGTTGATTTGTTCTTTTTTTCCCCCTAGGGCCTTGAGATGTAATGTTAGTTATTTATTTGGTGTCTTTCTGTTCTTTTAATATATGAGCTCAATGCTGAAATTTCCTCTTAGAACTACTTTCATAGAGTCCCACAGATTTTGATATGTTTTATCATTTATAATTTTAACTCCAAGTATTTTAAAATTTCTTCCCTGATTTCTTCTGTTAGTCATTCATGATTCAAGAGTGTATTATCTAATCTCCAGTTGTTAAAGTGTGTGTAGCAGCTAATCTTAATCATCAAATTGATTGGATTATGATACACCTAAGATTAGGCACCTAAGATTAAGAGTCTTCTGGGTTTCTCATTGAGGTTGAGGAGACCCACCTTAAGTGTGGACAGTACCATCCAATAGGATGTATGCTTGGGTGGAATAAAAGCCAGAAGAACAAGGAAGAAGCAGCAGATGCAAGTCTGATACTTCTTGAATGGGCTCTTCATTGCTTCTGTTATCATCCGAGGACATCAGAAACCAGCTCCTTTACTCTTGCAAAGTAGACTCTGCCAAGTGATTCTCCAGGGAGTTTCTAGGCCTTACAGTCCTGGACTGGGACAGCATCAATGATCTCTCCTGTTTGGGGGCTTCAGCATCTTAGACTGCACAGCTACTGTTTCCTCCAGCACTCCAGCCTGAAGATGGCCATTATGGAACTATCCAGACTCTGGTGGTTGGTTGTGTAAACAAATGTAATAAGCCTAATAAATCCCGTCTTCTTCTAATTATACACACACGCACACACATGTGCACACACACACACACATACATACGTGTCTCTTACTGATTCTGTTTTTCTAGAGAATCCTGACTAATACAGATATCGGTACTAAGAATGGTTCTGGAGAAACAGAATTGTAAGGATGAATTTCCTTATTTGGATTTGTGGTTTCTGAAGTTGTCTGTCTAAAATGGTTAGACATAATGTGGCTAAAGCTCCCTCTTGCTGATACTATGAAGAACACTAATCCATGGTGCAAGCTGTTTAAAGACATTTGATAGGTTTTATTGTAGAGGTCCTTAATATCCTTTGTAAGGTTAATGCCCAAGTATCTCATTTTTTTGAAGGAGATGGTGAATGGTACAGATTTCCTGATTTCTTCTTCTGCGGATTTGTTGCTGGAGTAAAGGAAAGCTAGTGATTTATTGGTGTTGATCTTATAACCAGCCACTTTGCTAAAGTCGCCTATAAGCTCTAGAAGTTTTCTGGTCAAGCTTATTAGGTCTTCTAGGTATAGAATCATATCATCAGCTAATAGAGGCAACTTGACTTCCTCTTTTCCTATACGAATTCCTTTGATTTCCTTGTCTTGCCTGATAGCTCTGGCAAGGGTTTCAAGGACTATATTAAACAAGAGTGGTGAAAGTGGGACAACCTTATCTTGTTCCTGAATTCAGTGGAAATAGTTTCGGTCTTTCTCCATTGAGCATAATGTTGGCTATGGTTCTGTCATAAATGGATCTGACATAGTTAAAGTATCTTCCCTTGATCCCTATCTTCTCCAGAGTTTTGAGTATAAAGGGGTGTTGAATTTTATCAAAGGCCTTTTCTGTTAATTGAAATGATTATATTATTTTTGTTCTTAATTCTGTTTAAGTGGTGAATTACATTTATTGATTTGCATATGTTGAACCAGCCTTGTTTTCCTGGAATGAAGCCCACTCGATCATGATGTATTACCTTTTTAATGTACTTTTGGATCTGATTAGCTAGAATTTTATTAAGGATTTCTGCATCTATGTTCATCAGGGAAATTGGTATGTAATTTTCTTTTCTTTATGTGTCTTTGTTGGATTTTGGTATCAGTGTAATATTTGCTTCATAAAAAGTGTTTGGGAGTGCTCCCACCCTATCAATTTCATGGAAGAACTTATAGAGGATCGGTGTTAACTTTTCTGTGAAAGTCTGGTAGATTTCTGTCGTATATCTATCCAGTCCTGGACTTTTCTTTTTTGGAAGACCTTTGATTGCAGCTTTGATTTCACTATCTGAGATAGGTAATGTGGGGATGTCGTATGTGTCCAAGTATCTGTCCATATCCTCCAGATTATCAAACTTGGCAGAGTATAGAATTTCAAAATAGATTCTGATAATCTTCTGGATTTTGGTTGAGTCTGTGGTGATATCACAGTTTTCATCTTTGATTTTGTTGTTTAGCTTAACTTTGTTCTTCCTTTTGGTGAGGTTGGCAAGGGGTCTGTATATCTTATTTATTTTTTCAAAGAACCGACTCTTTGCTTTGTTGATAATTTGTATTGTTTTTTGTTCTCAGTTTCTTTGATTTCAGCTCGATTTTAGTTATTTCCTGTCTTCTATTAGCTTTGGAATTGAATTGTTCCTCTTTTTGCAGGAGTTTGAGTTGGAGCATAAGACCTTTTACTTGGGCTCTTTCCTGATTTTTGATGTGTGCATTCAGTGCTATAAATTTATCTCTTAAGAATGCCTTCATACTATCCCAGAGGTTTCATTTTGTTGTTTCCTCATTCTCATTGATTTCCAAGAATTCCTTGATTTATGCTCAAATGCCTTTTTTATCCATCCTTTGTTTAAGAGGAAATTATTCAATTTCCAAGTATTTGAGTAGTTTCTGTTGTTTCTCTTGTTGTTGATTGCTAAGATCATTGTTTTGTGGTTTGACAGATATATGGGACTATATCCACTTTTTTTTTTTAAAAGAGAGAGGGACGGTGAGAAAGAGACAGAAAGAGAGAATCAACTTTATTTAGTTTTTCATGTTGCTTTGGTTTTCCTGACACTTTGTTTGGTATGTGGTGCTGGGGTTTGAACCCACCAGGCAAGTGTAATTCTGCTGAGCCACCACTCCAGCCCCTATATCCACTTTTTGTATTTGTTAAGATTACCTCAGTGAACTAGGATGTGGTTTATTTTAGAACATGATCCATGAGCCGCTGAGAAGAAAGTAAATTCAGCCGACTTATGATGGAATATTCTGTAGATGTCGTTAAGCCAGATTGATTGAGAGTTGTTCAGATTGGAGATGTCTTCATTGATTTTTTGTTTTGATGATCTATCTAGTGTTGATAATGGTGTATTGAAGTCCACCAGTATTATTGTGTTGAGATCAATGAGGAGATTAATGTCCTTAAGTATTTTTCCACATATTTGGGGGGGGGTTGTAATTGGAGGTATAAATGTTAAATATCGCTATATCTTCTTGATGAGCTGTCCCTTTTAATATGATGAAATGTCCCTCTTTGTCCTTTCTTACTAGTTTTAGATGGAAATTAATTTTATCAGAAATTAGGTTAGCTTCACCAGCTTGTTTTTTTGGGCCACAGGCCTCGTAGACATTTTGCCAACCTTTCACTTTTCAGTCTGTGTCTATTTTTGAGTGTTAAGTATGTGTCCTGTAGAAAACATATTGCTGGATTTTGTTTTTTGATCCAGTGAGCCAATCTGTGCCTTATAATTGGAGCATTGAGACCATTCACATTCAGAGTTAGAATAGATATGGGAAACTGAGTCTCAAACTTTATGACTATTAGAGTTTTAAGTCATCTTGGGGATCATTTGGTATGTACTGTGGTTATTTACTCACCCATGTTTAAAGGTTTAGGGTATTATTAGCATTTTCTTCTAAATGAAGAAAATCCTTGAGAATATTCTGTAGTGCAGGATTTGTGTTCATGTATCTTGCTAACTTGAGTTTATTGCTGAAGTATTAATTTCCCTGTCACATTTAAAGCTCAGTTTTTGCAGGATATATTATTTTTGGCTAAGAATTGTTATCTTTCAAGGCTTGAAAAATTGTTCCAAGATCTTTTTTGCCTTCCTTTTCTGATCTGAAGAATCCGTAGTGATCCTAATTGATTTGCCTCTGAATGTGATTTGTGGCTTTTCTCTAGCTACTTTTGGAATTTTCACTTTAATTTCTCTGTTATTCATTATATATATGATATGTCTTGGTGAATTTCTCATTTGATTAGGCAGTTTGGTGTTCTATAAGCATCTTGGAAGTGATATTCTGGGTCAATTCTAATGTAAGGGAAGTTCTCCTTTACAATTTCACTTAGATGGTGCTTAATGCCCCTTGTTTGCTTTTCAGAGTTTTCATCCAGTCCAATGACTCTCAGGTTATTTCTCCTCATCTTGTCAAATATAATTTTGAAGTTCTGGTCATCTATTGTAAGTTTCTTCTCTTGTTTATCCTCCTTGAACTCGGCATTGCTTAGCCTATCTTTGTTATCTGATGTTCTTCAAGAGCTGAAGTTCTATTTTCAGTGGAGTTTACTCTGGTGTTAGTATATTCCAGTGAAGATTTGATTTGGTTGACCATCCTTTTCAATTGTGACAGCTCTGCTACATCTCTTTTCAGGGCATCTAATTCTTTATAAAGCTGATCTTTCATCTCATTGAATTGCTCCCTATTTCTTTATAAAAGTTGTCTCTCATCACTTGAGATTGTTTTCTGATCTCTTCCCTTAATTCTTCTTTCAACTCTTTGAGTTACTAATCATAATGTTGATACAATTTCTTTGGTTTTCGTCTAGTTCCCTAATCATGGAGTCCTTGGGTGGTGTGCTGTGAAGTTGAGAGGGGAGTTATTTCCCTTTTCCTCATTTTCAGAAACATGGGTGTGTCTTGAAGACCAACCGTATTACTCTTGTAGGGGTAATTGGAGCTTCTTATGATTTTCTTTCACTGGGATAGGGTCCTATTTGGGCAGCTCAGACCTATAGGGGCCAGTCAAATCAGTGAGGATTTGAGAGCCTATAGGTGCATATAGTAGAGAGTTTCAACTAAAACAGTTATGATGATGATTAGCACCTATTGGAGCAGTTTTCTTTGAGAGAGCTCATGTTATATTATTATAGCAAGCAAGTACCCATTTTGGAGAATGTCCCTTTCTTCAGTTAGCAGGGCCTCTGTAAGGGGGGAGAAGAAATGACTAGGAAGCCAAGGAGGTGAATTGGGGAGGTAGATTAGAACACCTGACTTAGAATAAAGAGGAACAAGGGATTAGAGAAGAGTAGGTTATCAATTAGGAATAAGGAAAACATAGAAATGGGATGCAGGTGGGGTAAAGAATTTGGGTGAGGATGAAAGAGAACAGCTTATATTTAGGAATTGCCAGATTACAGGGGAAGAAGAGGTTAGTATGGGGCATGTTCTCGTTGCCCAAAGGAGACTGAGGACTATTTTGCTATCATGAAGTGTTTTCCCCTTTGGAATCCAATGCTATATAGTCAGCAGTCAAGTTCAAGAAGACTCAGAGACAGTAGAAGCCAACCACCAATGCATACACACAGAAAAATACGTACATCCATGAACACCAAATTCAGTATTAATCATAAAGCAAAAAAAGGATTAAAAAATTAAAAAGTTAAAAGTTAAACAAGTTAAAAATATTAGATGGCAACAGGATCCCCATTCAAAAAAAAAAAAAACTAGCTGGGAAAGTTCTGATTTTTTGACCCCTAGGTCAGTGTGTACCATGGGGGAATGTGTTCATATCTGCCATCTAGCTGGGGACTCTTCTGAGTTGAGCTTGTTGAAGGAGATGCAGTTTAATAATCTCCAGTGGCCTGGTTTTTCCTAGAGGATCTCCTCAAAATTTTCTGTTGCAGAGGGGTAGAAGATCTTGCCCTCTCCTGCTTCTTGTGAGAATAGAGTTCAGCACCCCCTGAGATGCATTCCTGGGCTGATTATTTCCTGCCTGACCACACTCCTGATCTTCTTGAGCCTGGGGCCCAGAAGTTGTAGGCAGTCTAGTATATCCTAGTGTACATGTGTTTGACTGTGACTATTCCAAGGAGAGTGGCCAGACTGAAACTCGCTTCCCCAGGATCACTGATGACCTACTCTGGATGTCTTATGATCTTCAGAAGCCCCAAGAGCTGCTCTGTGGGGTTGACAGAGTCTCAGCAAGGAAAGATGTGTGTGTGGGAGGGTCCAGGCTGTGCCGGTGTTTATGTGGTTATCAATTGCAACCACTAGGGGAAGTCCCACCTGAAGAGCTCAGGACCTATGGAGACTTGGCAATGCACAGAGCTCAGATACTGAAGGAGAGCCCAGGCTGCCCCTTTTGTTCAAAGGTTCCTGAGGCTGATGTCAGACCCTGCCTTGTTAGAGAGTTACAGGCAGCTTTTGGAGAGACTGATGCAGGTGGTCCCCTTGGGAAGAATATTCCCTACTGTGCCAAGTTCTGTTCACAGACTCCTCCTGTTTGGGTGTGTAAGAGGGCAGGCAGGTGGCCACCTCTTGTAAGTCCCATGAGCTGGAGAGGGGATTTGCAGTTCCACACAGCCCCCTGGGCATACAGCCCCCTGGTCACGGAGCACCAAAATCTGTTTTTCTGTCCGTGGAGACTGAGGTCTCAAGTCCATGCATAAACAATGAGCCTGGATTCACTTTTGCCAAGTAAGTGACCAGCCCCGCCATTAGGGAAACCTCAAAATGGTGGATGGATCTGGCTGGCTGCAATGTACCCAAAACTGTAGGTTCACTATTGCAAGCAATTAAATATCAGAGCTTGAGAATCAGCTCTTGCAAACTGTGAGTGCGTGGGTTAGAAGGTATTCTCTGGTGCAACCAGGTTAGAATACTTGTGCCATTTCCTCCCCTCTGAGGTAGCTTCTCATCCCCCGGCTGGGGAGCTGATTGAGTGGTTGTGACAAACTTGTTGTTTAGATTCATTAATGCAAAGCTCTTTTCCTTTGGTGTTAAAAAAATTGGGGGGATAAAGAACACCCACATCGAGAGCCTGGTCCTACTGTTGGATACCGCCTCCCACTCCTGCATCATGAAGTATTTCTCAGGAGTGTTTTGGGATCACTGGTGGTGGGGTGGTCATCATCTTCGATCCCCCTCAATGGAGTTTTGACCAAGGTCTGACTCACAGTGGATCCTGTGGGTCCCTGAATTCATCCTGTGGTTATTTCCCCAGTCCCAGAATGTGTAATCAGGATAGATTTACGTAACATTTTGCAAAATCCCCACATTGGTTTCTTAACCTGGGGAGAGTGGGCTATTATGATAGGAAAGACCATATGGGAGCCTCTGGAGTTACCTATACCTGGGAAAATGGTAACAATACTGCATTCTTGGAGGGATTGCTGAGATTAGTGCCACCATTAGGGATTTGAAGGATGTAAAGGTGGTGATGTCTACAATATCCCCATTTATACTCTCCTATTTTGCCTGTGAAGGTGGATGAGTGTTGGAGAATGACAGTTAATTATAAGCTTAATCAGGTGGTGAATCCCATTTCAGCTGTTGTACAAGATATGATTTACTTCCTTGAGCAGATTAACACATATACTAGTACCTTGTATGCAGCTATTGATTTGGCAAGTGATTTTTTTCTCTGCCCTTATCCATAAGGATCAATAGAAGCAATTTGATTTCAGCTGTTAAGGCCAACAATACACCTTTATTGGCCTTCCTCAGGGGCATGTCAACTCTTCAGCCCTGAGTCATAGTTTAGTTTGCAGAGATTTTAATCACTTTCCTCTTCCACAAGATATTTCACTGGCCCATTATGTTGATGACATTGTGTTGATTGGACCAACTGAGAAAGAGATAGTAGCCACTCTGGACTTACTAGTGAAGCACTTCACTAGTAAATTCTTATGAAAGGGTGAGAAATAAGTCCCACTAAAATTCAAGGGCCTTCAACTTCAGTAAAATTTCTATGAGTCCAGTAGCATGGGGCCTTCTAAGATATTTCTTCTGGGTAAATGACTAATGATACAGAACTAAATTTTTAAGTTTTTGTCTGTGTTACATATTTTACAGCAGGCAAGTAAACCAAGTGCTATCTTGTTAACATTGTTCATTTTAAACCTGGCTTACATTTGTTTTAAATGCATAGAGGCTTTATCATTAAGGTTGCATTTATAAATGAGTCCTTGATCACTGGTACTGTTTCTCTTTGCAATTTCATTTTGTGTTTTTCAACAGTTTTGACTTAAATAATATGAACCATAGTATTTCTCACCTTAAAATAATTGGGAACAATGGAAGTTTCATCAGGATTGTATCAATGCAGATTTAAGAAAGGGTCAATAAGGAGGAAAGAAATATAAAAAATCACAGGCATGGACATATACTTTGATATGAAAATTAGAATGAAAGAAATATTCCTGGATGAAGAAATATAGTGTCTAAGTAAGTTACCGAAGGTTTATAGAAGGTAAACCTCAGAAGCTTGTATGTTATTAAATGGAATATAATTGACATAAGTCATTAAAATGGATTTCTCTTTTGATCAAAAAGTGTTCAAGCTTTGTCTAAATGTTATGTAAGCTTATGTAGGTTTATAGGCAAGGTAACCAGTAAGTGTTCTCTTATATATATTGGATCTGACATAAAAGGGTCGCACAGTCATTTAAAAGCCTGACTTATATCTGTTTGCTTTGACTATTTTTATGATCATTAACACTATTTCCTAAATGTATATTCAGATAGACTCCAGAAACAATACATGAGAACTTTGTAAAATGCTTTTAAGAGGCAAAGATCAGAGTAAAAAATAAAACACTTAATATTTGTCAAGAGCTCTACCTCACCTGAGATAAGACTCAGCCTCTCACCTTATGGTTCCATAGTAGAATCAACTTTATTTACTCTTGCTACTTTTTTGTATTTTCCTTGCAAATCTTTAAGACCGTTGCTTATTATATATTATATATTATATATTATATATGTTTTGCAGATATACTACTTCTAACAGAAAAATTTGAGTTAAGACACGCCATCACCTACAGGACAAAAAAGATATCCTACTAATTTCAAACACTGTTGTTGATCCTAATTAAACAAAAGGGATAACTATAAAATGGTGACATAGTATTTCCACTTTAAGACTGGTGCAACTGGCCTGCTGGATTTTTAACATCAAATCAAGGAGATCAAAGTTAAGACAGTAAAGGGTTAAGAAAAATAGTCAATATTTTGACCGTTGCCCTGTTTGGTCAGAAAAACTCAGGGGACGTGGAACTTCTCTACAGACTGGCAACTCTGGGTAACCTGGCTTCCTGATCAAGGAGATCAAATGACCCTAAAGAACAGGAAGCCAACCAGTGGACATTCTGCAAAGAGGATAATCATTACTAGACAATGTCCAATATGCTTCCAAGGGAAGCCACATGTGGTCAGCAAGACCCTGATCTATCCTGGCAGATGGCACAACTGATAGAAAAGCCAAGAGGCTTTTCACAATTTCCCCAAGAATGACCCTGACAAATCTCAGCTGACTTTTAGCAATAGATAAAAACAAGATCAATTTTGATCTAGTTGGTCTTAAACACCTAGCAGGAGAGTATAACTGAACCTCAGTCCTACATGGACATTTGGCAACAGAGACAATGGCTCTTTTTTTTTTTTTAACATTGCTTATGGTGTACGCTTATTCTCCCAAAGGTAAATAAAACTGGGAGGTTATACAGCCAAAGGAAATATCTCTACCAGGCAGAAGTTGACACTAAAGAGTAAACTGTTTCAAAGAATCACATGGGACTATAGCCCAGGGATACATAAGCCATTTTAAATGCTAAATGCTATGTTTCTAACAACTTTGCTATGTTTCCAAAGTCAAAAATATCCCCCACTCAAGATTTAAAGTCACTGTCTTCATACTTTTCAGGGACTAACTAATATTGATTGCTTTTGTGCTAACAACTTATAAAACTAATGCTTTGCTGTCTTGTTTATTCTCTTAATATGTTCCCTGCCTGATGAATGCCTTGTACAGTCACTTGCCACCTGCCACCATGGATGTGTGAGCTGTCCTGATCAGCAAGATGCCATTACATATGGAATCCACAATCAAGCCCTGCTTCTATTGGGGTCCTTTTAGAAAGGCCTGTGGGGAAGGGTCCCTGACTGCTGTCCATTTTCATTGCCCCCTTTTCAGCCAGAAATAGCCAGAATGGTTATTGCTCCTTTCCCTAATGGCAGTTAGGGATACTTCTTCAGAGTGGGGAATGAGACAATTTTAGGAGAGATAGTGAAATAGCTAGGTAGTCAAGAGAAAGGGCCCCATCTAAGAGCTTGAAGGAAGACAGCAACTGATAGGGCATACTCAGGGCCTTCATATGCAAATAACCATGAAGCTCACCTGTGGGAGCAACTCTTTGTCCCTGAGGTGGAAAACTAAGAAGTGGGGGTAGACAGAGATGGAACTTGGAAAGAATTGCTAGCAGTCTTGCATAGATTTTAACCAATAACTTTGGTTCTTAGTTTCAATGCCTATTTTGCATAGATTTTAACCAATGATGTAGATGCATTTCTCAATGCCTGCTTTGCATGAATGTTAATCATGTTCATACCCCAAATCAACATAACCCCTGGCCTAACCTCCATTAGACAGTGTACTGCTTCCAGGTATACCCCTCTGCCTTGCGGAGTCTCTGCTCTCCTTCATTAAATAAATCCTACTCCTTTTACTCCTCCTTCTGTGGTTGTCCATGGATTTTTATTCTTCAAATTCATGAGACAAGAACCCAGAAGATTGGTGCCAAATTCTCAGGGTGAATTTCTACCACACCAAGAGTTGCAAAGCCCAGATTTTAGCTGGAGAGCTGCTAATACTGTTTCAGCTGCAGACACCTGAAGCCAGCCCAAATTCCCAGTTTTAGGTGGGAATGGCTGCAAACACTAGAAACAGGCTATTTTGGCTGCTGGACTCTGTAGTGGCCCAGACTCCATTTGCCAGTGGGAGCAGAGAATCCGGCCTCATTTCAAAAACCCCAGTGGGAGAAGAGAATCTGGCCTCATCTCAAAAACCTCACATCAGGAGGAAGAAGGAATAATGGGGTCTGAATTAGAATAAATTATACTGCTTCCTTTTATAAAAATGTTAATGTTTATCCTATAACCAAGTATATCTAAAAAGAATAAGGGGTTGGAAAAAGGAAGAGAAGGGGAACTATTGGGAATTGAGTCAAAACAAGGCATCCTCCAAACTTTTATAAATATGTTAATGTTCATTCTAAAGTCACGTATATACAAAAAACGGAGAGGGAGGAAGGGAGCAGCAGATGAAAAACTGGAGACTTAATTAGAACAAGTTAAATTCTATGCTTTTATAATTATGTCATTGTATAATCTTGTATCATATAATCTTATGTCATATAATCTTATATCATTGGTTCTTAAAAAAGAACCAATAAAAAATAAACATTTTAATTTCCACTCAAACTCCCTATCAATTCAATGGGGTTATTGATCTTAACTTCTTGTTATAGCTGGATGAATGGTGTCCCCTAAAAGCTTATGGATGACAATATAAAGGCTGAGGTGAAATGATTAGGTTATAAGAGCCTTAATCAATCCCTAATGGGGATTAACTGGTAAATGTGCTGGTAGGATGTAGTTGGAGGAGGTGGTTCACTGGGGGCATGACTTTGGGTACAGGCCTTTTGGATATATATTTTTCATCCGACATGGAGTCTGTCACTCTGCTTCTTGGAGCTAAGCCTAGTGCCATGATTTTCTGTCTTCACTCAAGTCCTGAGGAATGGAGCTGGCCTTCTATGGACTGAGACCTATGAAACCATGAGATCCCAAATAAACTCCTCCTAAAAAATGTTCTTGTGAGGTCTGTTAATTGCAGCAATGAAAAAGCTGAATAAAACACTGCTACTTCTACTCTACTGTTAGTGTTCCTTGAACAAGAACAAAAATTCTTGCCATATTAAGATATATCATGGCTATTTCATACCTAGGCACATGACATTATTTAGAATATAACAGGCTTATTCTATCACTCCTCCCCCCACAACTTTATTTTGCAGACACTGAAAAAAGACAAGCCAGATTGTAATGCTTTTTCTTAACAGGTTTGGAATTCATGAATGTATTTTTCCTATTGTCATCATTCACAAACATTTGAGTAGAAGTAAGGTTTCAATCTCCATTGGGTAAATCATTGATGCTTAGCAATTTAGGGTTTATTGTGCCAGAAATTTGATCTGGCAACTATTGGGCTGTCATTTTCGCATAATAATTTCTAAATTTTAAAAGTGCCATTTCATGAAGACAAAATGTGTTAATTCTTAGAAAAGAATAATTGTGAGTCACTAATTAAAATGAATAACTTGACAAAAATTAATTGAAATTTATTGTTATCAAAATTTTTAATCTTGTGCCAATCTTATCAGGTGAAAAAACTTACTGGTTTATGATGTTAAAGCACAGTCTCTGAATGATTACTAAATTATGACTAAGTTACACTTTCCTAGATGTAAATAAAAGCAAGAATTATTAAAAATAAACCTGAGTTTATATATTAGATTCTGCAAGTTCTAGAGAAACCTTAAAGAATTAATCCTAGTATCTTGCTCAATCAAATAAATGAATAAAAAAATCAAAAGTTCAAAAGCAACAGTCACCTCCAGGAAAGGATCAAAATCCAGACTGTCAATATTGTAACTTAAACATACCAGTTTTTAATAAATTAATAAATATTCTAAGAAATGGAGAAATAAAACAATATAGAAAAAAGAAGTCAATAAAGCTATCTCTGGATGGACCCAAAAGTTGTATTTAACAAACAAAACATCTATTAAATAAATGTTCAGGTGGTGTTTAAACATGGAAAGACTTAGAGGAAGGCTGAATTTCTGGTTAATCTATGGATCCTCAGGAATCAAGCATCAGGAATACTATTTCTCAGCAAGGTAGGTGAAAGAGAGGATTCACTCTAATTCAATATCAATCTATGTCTTCTAGAGACTCAGGGATTTAGGTGCACTGAACAAAGAATGTGGAAGAGCACATTGGAGGCAAGTCACTTGTGGCAACAGCAGTAGTGTTGGTTTACCACAGAGGGGAGGGATAACACACAGAGAGAAACACAATGGACAAATTTTGCATGAATAAACCTTTAGAACAAGAAAGCAGCCTGTATGTATCTGATGTGGAGGCTGCAAAACAAACTGGTATTTGAAGTGCTCTGTGTTTCTCAACTGGCAAGTGGAAAACTGAAGTGGGTATCCATTTTGAGAGGCTACAATGCAGTTTGTCGCTGCAGGAGTCTGGGAGATCAAAGGAAATGTTGCCGTACTGTCCCAGAAAGGACCTATTATATGGCATAGGGTCTACCTAGAAGAACATGAATGAAGCAGGTAAAGAGAAAAAAGTATCCAGGGAGAATCTAGATAGGGAGGAGTGTTCAATTCTTCTTCCCTTTAGGTCTGGTGGTTCATGTGACCAGCTGAAGAGGGTAGGAAAACTAAACAGGACAGGTGGTCACAATTGCTCTCAAAGATTAATCATGGAAGGTAATATTCATGAGCAGTGGAGTGTGTGAAACCTGTGGAGTTCTGGCTCCTGAGATCCAAGTCCTCCCTCCGAAATCAGTATCCGTCCAGCCCTAAGGGTATGTTGATCTAATCTTTCCATAGCAGATACTACCAAAAAAGTCCTGATGGTCTGATTAGAGATACGTTCCAGCCACAGCCACTGGTATTCCTGTATTAGAACAATGTAGTAGCCCTACCCAGGTGTGCATTGATCTATTCTCTCAAGACAAAAATCCAATTGATAATACTTCTCATTGAATCCTACTGAATTATACTGGCAAGAAAATAAGTAGAAAGTTATTTCAACCCGCTTTAGTTTTAGGCCACTGAAGCTGGTGGCTCAATGAGTGAAACAAAAAAGGAAGAGTTTAATAAGCTCTAACTTCCTCTCTCTCTCCCTCTCCCTCTCCGTCTCTTCCCCTGCCCAATCCCTTGGAATATATCCCAAGAAGAAAAAGAAAGGACAGCCAGGCATAGGTAGTGATCACTGATCCTCATCATCCTCATCAAATTTTAGACGTTGGTGAATACAATTCATTTATTTTTCATTAAGAATCTTCTTCCCTCTGTGTGTTTGCGCGTGAGCGCATGTGTGTGCGTGTGTGTGTTCTTGCTATGGTTATTGATTGGTGGAGAAAGATAAATAAACAAACATATATACATACATATATATTTGTTTAACGTATTTGTACAATTTTATTTTATTTTATTTTATTTTTGTCTTTCAATGGTTAGGATGGTTTGTTTGTTTGCCTTGTTTTTGTTTCTTGCTTCTCTTGTTTATTATTCTTCCCTTTCTTTTCTATGTAGTGGCCAAATTTTCTTGCTCTCTCCTTTCTATCTTTACTTTGTTCTTTATTTTACTCTTTTTTTAAAGAGAGAGGGACAGTGAGAGAGACAGAGAAAGAGAGAAACAACTTTATTTAGTTTTTCACATGGCTTCAGTTGCTCCAACACTTAGTTGTGTACGTGGAGCTAGGGTTTGAACCCGGGTCCTCGCGCTTGCCAGGCAAGCACTGAAACCACTGAGCCACCGCTCCAGCCCCTATTTTACTCTTTATTATAGCCATCACTTACTTCATATTTCTGCTTTCTGTTCAGATTTTGAGAATTTGAAATTTTCTCTTATCACATGTTCGTTTACCTTATTTAACTGTATTTTTACCATTGTTTAGAACTATTTAGTTTATAGAACTGCTGTCCCAATTCATGTTTTTTCAGTTTTTACTATGGATGGCACAGTTGACAAATGATGTTGACTTTAATGCCAGATCTAGGGCATTTATTAATTGTTTTTGTTTTTGGCACCTGTGACTCCACCTTTCTTGCTTTTGTGGTAATTAGTGTTGTAGACATAGCAGGCACCAGGCATTTATTTTAAGGCTGTTTATTGTTTGCTTCTGTTCTTGTTATTCTTTGTTTTCCCCTTCTCTGCAAGGTGCTTGAAACCTACAGGGACACTAAATTCACATGTTAAAAACCACATTTGAGCTAATCCCATCCAAGAGATAGTGCACATTGCTCCACACACAAATTATCCATTGTTCATATTCAAAGTTCAGCAACTCTTTAATACAAAGAATAAAAGAGAAACAACAACAACAGTAAAAAACTAAAGGTCAGGCTCTAAGTAGGAGTGGCTGGGTAGGGGGAGCTCAGATCTCACTCATGGATCTCTACCCCTAAAACAAACACAGAGAGAATTAATACAAAAATATGCACACCACACCTACAAGTGGACTCAAATTATATCAAACCCATACTCCTTTATAATATACAGAGTTAAGTGAAGAAAAATAAGCACAGAGGGGTGTTCCCCATAGACCAAGCTATATACATCACAATTGCCATATCTACAAGGAATGAACTCTTTTGTGACCTACAGAAAAAGTTGAAGTCTCAGGCTCTGACGCCGCATTATATAGTGTATCAAAATAGACAAATTATCACCAAAGAACCATCAGGGAAAATACATTACAAAACTCATTTAGAAATATATTGAAAGAAATCACAAAATATGATCTCTCGGAACACTTTGACAAGAGAAGGATGTGCCCTAGAACCCCCATAACACAAGAGTGGAAGAAAAATACATCCCAACAGAGGAATAAACCCACACACGAATACAAGAAATGTGAAAAAACATGAAACATGATCCCTCATAATATTCATAATTCAGCGGTAACTGACTTCAAAGCTATTGAAGTTGATGAGATATCTGACAAAGAGTTAAAAAGAAATTATTATAAACATGACCAATAAATTAAAAGAGAATACAATAAAACAACTCAGTAAATTAAGAAAGACTGCATGGGATATAAATGAGAAATTCAATAAATAGAGCAAGGTACTGAAAAAGCACCAAACAAATCTTAGAAATTAAAGGCACAATAAGTCACATATGGTGTTCTGTTGAAAGCCTTTCTAATAGTAGACCATGATGAAGACAGAATCACTGAGCTTGAAGACAAAGTGGCCAGCCATTAGCATTTTCAGACGGTATTGAATAAAAGAAAATTAGTAACCATGATCTGAATATACAAGAACTTGGGACAATGTTAAGAGACAAATTTAAGAATCATAGAAACAGAAAAGGGTGGTGAGATGAAGATTAGTAGAATGAATAACCTCTTTGGAAAAACAATAACAGAAATTTTCCAAACCTTGAAAATGAGATGTACATCACATATTGGAGACATTTAGAACCCCAAATAGACAAGATCCAAAAAAAAAAATCTCTTCAAGATACATCATCATTAAAATTTCCAGCAAGGGTAAAATGTCAGTATAGTTTTAGAGGCAAGTCAGTCAGATTGTATTTCTGATTCCTCAGCATAAACTATGAAAGGAAGAAAGGTTTGGCGTGGTGTGTTCCAAGTCCAGAAAGAAAATAATTCAACAAAGCTGTTATATCCAGCACAACTATCCTTCAGAATTGAATAAAAAGTAAAAACCTGGATTTGGAAGTCAGATTGAAGGACAGGAGCACTTACATTCACTCCATGAAGTGGGACTGGAGCAGTTGGAAAGCTACATTTATGCAATGTAAGTAAAGGTCAAACTTCACTGAAACTCTATATTAGACAAAGAATATTAGCGACTCAGAGGTTAGGCTAAATTAACCAAGTGGGGGGGGGGCAGGAGTCTCAGGTGGCCAGTGGCAGTAGGCCCTGCCCACACTGCCACAAACAGAGCAGCACAGCAGCTCGGAACAGAAAGACCAAATACACGAAGAACAGATCTGACACTGAGAACCCCAAGAGAAGAAGGGACAACACTCGGGCACATGAGACATGGTGTGGATTTATGCTGGAGTCAGACTTGGGGCTTGTCACAATCTTGAGGTGGGGCTCTGGGAATCAGGAATCCAGCTAATAATATGGAAACACAGGCAAGCAGAAGCACTAGGAATGATGGGAAGAACCAGGTGAAAGGCTGAGACAGAAGCTTGGAAACCCAGGCTAGTGGCCACCAAAAAACCAGACAACCTGGCCAGCAGATGCAACAAGATCCAGGTGACATGATTGATCACACATGTCAGGAATCAGATGATCCTGACAAGTGGTGGAACATTATAAATTAGCTGGTATGATGAATGGTAGAGACCACCTAGATAAATAATCCTAAAACAGGCACAGAAAGTATTCTGTCCAGAGAGTCTTATATTGAAAAAGCAAAGGCATAACAAACCTGCTAGCTCCCCCTTTAGGTCTGGAGGCACATATAACCGGCTGAAGTGGGATGACAATCTCACTGGGCAGGTGCAAGTTCACTGAGGGAATAAACCCAAGGAGTCCCGAAAGTCTGTGTTTGTGGTCCACAGAGACATTGAGGGAAAGGATCCCCCATGCTACAACAAGAATTTAGGGAAGATTCCCAAAATCTGATATCCAGAGAGATTGTCAAAAGTCAGACACTTGGTGGGTGATTATCTAAACTCTCCTAAACAGGCACAACCCAGCAAAGCCCTAGAGGCCTGATTAGACCCAGTATACCCACCCTAACCTTCACTCTTAGACCGAGTAGTGGACACACACTGAGAGTACTTAAATCCAAGATCTGTGTGGTGCAGTCAAAACTCTAGTTGACAGTGACCTACTCCCATCGTTAATGTTGAACACCTTAGTGGAAACATTTGTATCAGCCTTTCATTAAGAGAGATTTTTGTTTGTTTGTTTTTTCCTTTTTCTTCCTGAGGTCTTCTCCCCCTTTTTTCTCTTTTTCTCCTTTCCCTCTCTTCTCTTCATTTTGAGCACATCCTTTAAAGTAAATATTATTCTTGTCATGTCTTATGCAGGTTGGGTTTTGATCAATCTATTTTGTGAGTTATATCACTTATAATTTGGATTATCACCTAATTGCCCTTCTACTCTTCCTTCTGGTATCAGTCAAATTCTATTGTTTTCTCACTCTTCCTTTACATTATTCCCACTAATTTTTCTGCTTTTTAAAATCTATCACTTATTACTTCTTTTCTACTTTCTCTCTGAACATGTTTGGAAATTAAAAATCTCCTTCTACCTTCCATTCACACTTCCTTTTCTCCCAATTATCTGTAACCTTTGCACCTTGTAACACCAATTGTCTTATATCACTCAAGCTCTCACCATTAATTCTATATATCCATTACTGCTGTAAATGCCAAGATCAATAACTGGTGTTGGCTTTTAAACCAGATGTAGATGACAGTTAAATATTGTTTTCTCTTAACATAGTTGCTGACACTACAATTTCTCTCTTAGTTGGCAAATAACACTAAGTAACCAGTTTAATGCACTCTATTTTTTACATTAGCTTTCAATATTGCATTTTTCCCTGTAATTCATGAGGTTGTCATATTCCAAAGGGCCAATAAAGTCCACAGATTAAGGATTCTGATGCTGAACTGACTTTTCCCAAAAGTCCTCCAACCAAATAAAGGACTAATAAACATCAAACCATCAAGAAAAGACCCAAGGAGGAAAATCAGAGAGGGATCATGACCCATTCCCCAGCACAGACCCATATACCAAATCCAGTGAAAAATCTCAGAACACAGCACAGTTGTGCACAAAGTTCACACACATTCTGGGAAGAAAGGAATCTACTTCAATATAAAAATCAAGAAGGACTCCTTCAAAAAATTAGGAAACAGGCAAGCAAACTTGCACCCCAAACCCACAATTCCCCAACATGAAAGTTCACTGATAGGGAGCTTGATGAAAACCAAGGCAAGGATAACAACAATTTAACCATTAAAATGATCAAAGAATTAATAGAAGATTTAAGGAAAGAAACAAGAGAGCAAGCACAGGAGCTAAAAGACTAAAAATGAAATAAATATACTGAAATGAAATATAGCAGAACCCTTAGAACTGAAAAACATAGTCAAGCAAATTGAAAATTCAATTGAAGATTTGAAAACAGATTAAATTCAGTAGAAAATAGAACCTCAGTTCTTGAAGAAGGAACTGATAACAATGACAGGCTGAGTAATCTTGAATGCATGGAAGACAGAATAGAAAAAACACAGAACACAATTGGAATTTTCAAGACATATGGGATGAAATCAGAATACCAAACCTGAGAGTACTTGAGATAGAGGAGAACATTGAACTAGAAATGAATGGCATAAAGAACATTCTCAATGAGCTAGTTAAAGAAAATTTCTCCCACATCAGAAATAACACAACAAGGCACATCCAGGAAGTGTATAGGACACCAAATAGACATAACAAAATGATAAATTCACTGAGACACATCATATTTAAAATGTATAAGACAAAAGAATGAAAGAATATTAAAAGCAGCAAGAGAGAAACACCAAGACACACTCAGAGGCAAACCAATAAGGATTACTTCTGATTTCTGAGTTCAGAGGATAAAAGCAAGGAGAGCCTGGAATGAGATATTCTAAACCCTGAAGAAAAACAACTGCCAACCAAGGTTACTATGCCCAGTAACACTCAGCTTCAAATTCAAAAGGGAAATATAAACATCCCATGACATGCCAAAACTAGAAGTTTTCATGAACATAAAACCAGCACTGCAAAGAATACTCAAAGACAAACTTCAAAGTGGAACAAGCAAATAATTCCCAAAGCCTACAAGCAGAGGAAAATTCAATAAAAGTATAATCTACTAAAAGATAACCAAGACAGCACAAAATACAGCAAAAATCATGATGGCAGTGATCCACAATCACATGTCTATTTTATCACTGAATGAGAATGCTCTCATTACCCCAGTGAAAAGACACAGATTAGCATTTGGATTAAAAAATAAAGTCCAACAATATGCTACTTACAGGAGAAGTCTCTTTCAGTCAAAGACATCAAAATGTTAAATGTGAAAACATGAAAAAACCTACTAGGTTTATAACCTGAGAAAACAAGCTGGAGTGACAGTACTTATATTCAACAAAGTTAATATCAACAAAAATTAATCAGAAGATCCAAAGAATACCACTATATTTTAGTGAAGGGATCAATACAACAAGAAGATGTAACTACAGTAAACATCTATGCCTGAAATATAAACGTTATCAAATACACAGAAAAATACTCTATGATGTAAAGTTCCTTGTAGACTACAAAATAATAATGCTGGAGAACTACAGTATACCTTTATCAACAATAGATAGATCATCTAAGAAAATATCAATAAAGAGATCTCCAGCTTAAACAAAACCATAAATCAAATGGACTTAAAAATACATGTATAGAATATTCAGTCCCCATATACCTGAATTTACTTCTTCTCAGCAGCATGTGGACTTTTTTTTTCAAAATTGATCTTATTCTAGAACATAATGGAAATATTAGCAAATACAAAAATATTGCTATAATCCTGTGCACCCTATCAGATCACAAGGGGATAAAGCTAGCAATCAACAGCTGGAAAAATAACAGAACTCACATAAATACATGGAGATTGAATAATAGCCACTTAAATGAAGAATGGATCAAATAGGATATAAAAGCAGACATTAAGAAATTCTTGAAAATTAAAGAGATTGAGAACACAGCATATCAAAATCTCTGGGACTGTATGTCTGAATGCCTATAACAAAAATCTTGAGATACGAAATAAATAAGCTTATGCTCCACCTCTCATCCTTACACAAAAAAGAAAAATCCAACCCCAAAGTTGGATATAGAAAACAGCAATAATCAAGATCAGTACTGAAATCAATAGATTTGAGGATAAAAATTGATTAAAAAGAAAAAGTGAAATGAAGAGTTGAGTTTTGAAAAATAAATAAAATAGACAAACCCCTAGCCAATCTCATCAAAAGAAAGAATGAAAAGAAAAAAATCAACAAAATCAGAGAGGAAAATGAGATCACCATGGAGACTTCTGAAATCCAGAGAATTATCAGAACCTATTTTGAAAAACTATACTCTACCAAGTTGGGTAATCTGGAAGACATGGGCAAATTCCTAGCCACATACAACAATCCCAAATTGATGCATGATGATATGCACCTTATTAAGATGAATATACCAAGTAATGGAATTGAAACAGCAATTAAAAGCCTTCCAAAAAATGAAAGTCCAGGACCTGATGGATTCTAAGTTGAGTTCCACCAGATCTTTACAGATTTTTACAGAAGAACTAACTAAGCATTCCTATTAAATTATGGAACAAGTCAAGGTTGTCCACTCTCACCACTTTTATTTAATATAGTCCTGGAAATCCTGGCTAGAGTAATCAGCCAAGAAAAAGAAATCAAGGGGATACAAATAAGAAAAGAGGAAGAGGAAGTCAAACTATCTCTATCTGCTGATGACATGATCCTATAAGTGCACAATGGTAAAAATCCACTAGAAGATTTTTGGAGTGTATAATTGAATTTAGTAAAGCTGCAGGATACAAGATCACTATCCATAAATCAATAGCTTTCCTATATTCCAACAGTGATTTGGCCAAAGAAGAAATCTCATTCACAATAAACTCAAAAAGAATAAAACACTTGAGGTTAATCTAGCAAAGGAAATAAAATCCCTCTACAGTGAAAACTACCACATTGAAGAAAGAATTTGAAGAGCACCTGAGAAGATGGAGAGACATTCTACGTTCTTGGATAGGCAGAATCAATATAATGAAAATGGCCATTCTGCCAAAAGTACTGTACAGATATAATGCAATCCCCATCAAGAAATAAATGACAACTTCACAAATATAGAAAAATCAATACTCAAATTTATTTGGAAGAATAAGAAACCCATAATAGCCAAAGTAGAACGAAGCAATAAATAAATAAATAAATAAATAAATAAATAAATCAAGAGGTATCACAAAACTATCATTATACTATAGAGCTCTAGTAATAAAAACTGAATGCCATTTGTACCAAAAGAGACATGAAACCCAATGGAATAGAATAGAAGACACAGAGACAAACCCACAAAACCAACCAGCTGATATTCTACAAACAGGGTAAAAATATGTCTTGGAGGAAAGGCAGCCTGTTCAACAAATGGTGCTTGATAAACTGAAGTGCCCTATGTGGAAAATGAAAGTAGGTCCATATCTCTCATTCTGCACTAAAATGAAATCAAAATGGATCAAGGGCAAAGGAATTAAAGCAGCTACCATAATACAACTATTAGTATCAACACTCTACCATATATGTGCTGGCATTGACTTCCTTAACAAGACTCCCACAGAGCAAGAATTAAAACCAAAAATCAATGAGTGGGATACCATTAAACTAAAAAACTTCTGTGCAGGTAAGACATTTGTCAAGAACACGAAGAGAGAGCCCACAGAATGGGAGAAAATCATGGCCAGCTACTCCTCTGACAGGAGTCAATTTTCAGAATATACAAAGAACTCAAAATACTTAATACCAAAAACATATTCAACTCAATCAATAAATGGGCTAAAGAACTATACAAAAGGGGCTGTAGGAGTGGCTCGGTTGTTATGGTGCTTGCCTGGCATGCACAGGCACACAGGGTTCAAACCCCAGCACCCACATACTCAATCGAGTGTCAGAGCAATGAGAGCCATGTGAAAAACTGAATAAAAGGTTGATTCTCTCTCTCTCTCTCACTCTCTATTTCTCTCTTGCTGTCCTTCTCTCTTTAAAAAAAAAAGAACTATACAAAAGCTTCTCAACAGAGGAAATGCAGAAGGCCAATAAATAAATGAAAAAAGTTCAATATTTCTAGTTCTAGCCATCAAAAAGATGCAAATCAAAACTACATTAAGATTTTACCTCACTTCAGTCAGAATGGCAAAGATGAAGAATTCAAACAATAATAAATGCTGAAGAGGTTGTGGGGATATAGGAATACTTAGATACAGTTGATGGCACTGCAGAATAGTACAGCTACTCTGGAAAGCAATATGGAGACTCCTCAAAAAATTAGGGATAGAACCATTATATGACCTAGCTCTCCTGTCCTGGGTATTTTCCCAGAAGAAATAAAATCAGAATATTATAGTGATACAGCTACATCAAGGTTTATAACAGCACAAATCACAATAACTAAATTATGGAATCGATTCAGATGCCCATTGCTGAATGAGTAGATCCAGAAATTATGGCATATATCTACACCATGGAATTCTACTCAACTATTAAAAAGAACAAAATCATGGCATTTGTTGGTAAATGCATGGAAACGGAAAAAAATATGCCAAGTTAAAATGGCCTAACTCAGAGACTCAAAGGTCAAATATTTTCTCTCATATGTGGAAGCTAGAGTAAAACTTAGGATAGGGTAAAAAATAGTTAAGTTTATGTATTAGACTCATAAATTCAGAGTAACATGTGAGCTGAGGGAAATCTAGTTATGTAGGGAAGGAGGGGAGAGAGTATCAGGAGGAGAAGGGAGGGGAGAGACTGGGAAGGGAAACAGGTCAATGCCAGCACATATATGGTAGAGTGTTGATACTAACAGTTGTATTATGGTACCTGATTTAATACTGTGTGGTATAATCTACTCCCCTGAGAAGCTAAATAATACCCATGAAGGCATATAGGCCTGGAAAAGGATAAAAAATTATATACATATGAAGACATTTATAGCTATAGTAATGAGGAATAAAGCAGTAAAGATTTGAGACTGGGGAAGGGGTGGTGGAAATCCTGGGTAAGGATCAGGTTCAAGTTACCATGTCTTGGGCATGTATGAATAACAAAGCCCTTCATTCTGTAAGAATATGATGCATCAATAAAAAATGAATAAATAAATAAAGCAGGTCAGACAAAAACATAAAATAAAGCAGGAACAACTGAAATATTTTTTATTAAGAAATTTATTTGTTGAACAATCAAGCATCTAATGAAATAATATAATATATATATATAAATTCTGAAAATTAGATTTACCCCCAAGAAAACCCCCAATTATCCACCCTTATCCCTCCCCCACTCTTCCCAATACATTTCTATGAATGCCTTAGGTTGTATGTTGTTACACCTTATCCAGATGTAAAACATGAGAATTGACTTCCTGTCTCAACGGCCGGGGTCTAATCCAGCCTCCACAGATGAGTGAAGACATTCTACCCTTGGTTCTCTGGGTTATGCTGATTTCACTCAGTATAATTTCTTCCATAGCCATCCATTTACCTTCAAAGGCTGCAATATCGTTGTTTCTAATTGCTGAGTAGAACTCCATGAGTTTTTGGAACCATTAATCTCGTGAGAGACATTTGGGTTGTTTCTATAATTTAGCTATTGTAAATTGAGCTGCTATGAACATAAATATTGCTGTGTCACTGTAATGTGCTGATTCTAAATCCCCTGGAAAAACAGCCAGGAGAGGAATAGCAGGATCATATGGTGGGTTCATCCCCAGTTTTTTGAGGATTCTCCACACTGCTTTCCAGAGGAGCTGTACCAGTCTGCAGTTCCACTAACAGTGTGTTAGTGTGCTTATCTCTCCACAGCCCCTCCAGCATCTATTATTGTTTATTTTCTTCATTTTTGCCAATCTGACCGGCATGAGGTGATATCTTAATGTAGTTTTCATTTGCATTTCTCTGATTACTAGTGATTTAGAGCACTTTCTCATGTATTCATTGGCCTGATCAATGTCCTCTGTTGAGAAGTTTCTGTTTAGCTCTTTGGCCCATTTATTGATTGGGTTGTTTGTGTTTTTGAAGTTGAGATTTTTGAGGATTTTGTTGATTCTGGATATGAGACCCCTGTCAGAAGAATCACAGTCTATAATTCTTTCCAATTCTGTAGGAAATCTCTTGACTAATTTGATTATTTCCTTGGTGGTGCAAAAGCTTGTTAGTTTTATGGCATCCCATTCACTGATTTTTGACTTTACTTCCTTCACTTTAGGAGACATGTTGAGAAAGTCTTTGCCTACTCCCAAATGCTGAAGTGTTGGACCTAGTTTTTAAAAAAGTAAAAACCATCCACTATATTAACATTAATGTTCATAGCAGATCTATTCACCATAGCTAATCTATAGAATTAGCCAAGCTACCCTTTAACTGATGAATGGAAAAATTTTGGCATATACATATAATGGAGTATTAATCAGCTGCAAGGATGGATGATGTTATGTCATTTGCTGGCAAATGAATGAAACTGGAGGATATCATGCTAAATTAAATAAGCCTGTCCAAAAAAAATGAATGGTCAAATGTTTTCTCTGATATGTGGAAATTAATCTGAAATAAGGAAAAAAAACCAGAAGGTGAAGTAAATGGAGGAAAGAGGAATGAAATAGGGAAAGTTAATGGAAGAAATCAGACTAAACTTGTTCATGTCTAAATACAACATAACAGTGAATCTCAATATATAATTCGACAAGTCACTAAAAAAGCAGGTGAAAGCCATTTAGTAAAAAAAACAGACCAGTAGAGGGAAGAAAAAGGTGAAGGTGTGGGAGACACTGGGGTCTGAATTAGAATAAGCTATATGGCATGCCTTTACAAAAATGTAAATGTTTAATCCTATTGTCAAATACATTAAAAAGAACAAGGGGTAATAGGAAGGGAAGAGAAGGGGAAACATTGGAATTGAGTTAAAACAAGGTACATTCCAAAGATTTGTAAGTATGTCACTGTATATACTGTTATGATATGTATTAGAAAATGTTCGTCATAGGTAAAAAATAAATTTTAAAAATAAAAGAAATTATGACTATTAAGCAGCACTAAAGAAAATACTTATAGAAATACTACACTATGGGGATAGGAAATAGAGTCCACAAATGGGGGCAAAAACCTCATTTGAAGAGTGCCCCCCAAAAAGGGGGGGACCAAATGGAACTTTAGAAATAAAAAATGGCAGGAATTAGTAAACATGTCTCTATAATAACATTCTTTTTAAAGAGAGAGGGATAGAGAAAGAATCAATTTTATTTAGTGTTCCACGTGGCTTTCATTGCTCTGACTCTTTGTTGTGTATGTGGTGCTGGGGTTTGAACCCACATCCTCGCTCATGCCAGGCAAATGCTGTAACTGCTGAGCCACCACTCCAGCCCTCTATAATAACACTGAATGTAAATAATCTCAACTCTCTAATTAAAAAGTATGGGTGGCAGAATGGATTAAAAAAGAAGATCTGAGTAAAAAAATCTGTGAAGGGAAATGCACAGTGGTTCAAAAATTTTTGAAAAATACCAAATGTACCAATATTGCACAAGAAGAGGGTAGAAAAGGGCAGAAAAATATTATTGAAAATAATGATTCTTAGAAACTAAGGAGATACATCAGAATACAAGATAATTCAGCAAAAGTGGGAAACCGATACATAGACTAAATGAGAAATTCAACAAAGAAAGATATGAACAAAACAACAAGTGAAAATATTGGAGTTGAAGTATTCAACCAACGAAATAAAAAATATAGTTGAGAATTTAAACAACAGAATAGACCAGTCAGAGGAAAGAAATTTTCACATGAAAGCAGATTTTTTGTATGTATTATTGGGTATTGAACAGGGCCTCGTACATATAATTGCTGTGATACTGAGCTACATCCCAACACTTTTAATTTTGTTTGGAGGTATGGTCTTGCTGATATCCAGACTGCCCTTCAACCTACAATCCTTTTGCCTTATCCTCCAGGGATGCTGGGAATACAGGTATGCATCATACCTATTGAAAACACATCCTTTAAATAAACCAGGTGGAAAAATAAATATAAACAGACCAAAGAACTAAAAAATAAATCAAGGAGACACACGAGGCATCATTAACCAAACAAATATCTGCACTTTGTGTTTTCTAGGTATATGGAAGAAGGGAAGAGACATTGAAAATCTATTTAACAAAATAATAGCTGAAAATTTTCCAAATCTTAAAAGTGGTATAAATATTCAGTTCCAGTAAACATAAAGTACTCCACATAGATTCAACATCTCCCAAAAGTCATTTTTAAGGGAAATTATAGTCAAATTGAAAAATATCAAAGATAAAGTGTAACAATAGCAACACAGTGGTATGAATTCCTTTATAACGTATGAATTCCTTTATAACAGAATCCCTACTAGACTAAAAAGCATATTTCTCAATAAAAACCCTAAAGGCCAAAAAAGAATGAAATGATTTCTTTTAAATCCTGGAAAAAAATACAGTACATCTAGTATACCTATTCAATATAAATGAAGGAAAAGGAAAGTTTTTCACAGACAATTATAACCAAGGAAATTAATAAGCTAGATGACCTATACAAAAAAAAAATGCCAAAGTATTCCTACATCTAGAAGATAAACGAAGATAATTACCATCATGAAAACATAAGAAAGAATACAATTAATTAAATAAAATTAAATAAAATTAAAGCAGACACCCAAATGAAAAAGAGGAAAGGAATGTTATCACTTCAGAAAATTACCAAACAAAAAATATACCAACAGATGAGGAAGAAAAGGACAATATATAAAACAATTAACAAAATTGCATGATCTAGTTTTCACTGATAACTAGACACTTTGAACAGGTTAGCATGATAACAGGTAGGAACATAGGATCATAAGCCCCACCCATGAAACACTAAGAGAATACAACCAATATTACTATCCTGAGAGAACTCTAAGATAAACAAAACCTGCAACTCCCACAAAGGATGCACACTTAACCATGATCTACCTGCTCAGGCATGTCTGCTCACCGTGGACTTCTAAATGACCTTTGGGATTTAAGATGAGGATAGAATTGATTGGGGGAATAAATTTTCACCTTTAACGTCAAGGAAATACCAGTCAGAGAAAAGGAGACTCCTAAGCATCCCCATCTACCAGTTCAACACTCAGCATTAAACTATTGCTTTAGGGCATGCCCAGCGAGGCTAAAAGTGGATTACATCTTTTCTACATAATACTTGGAAGTTTCTCAAAAGGAGTAATAAAGGATATACAAGTCATTTTGGAACAAACATAAAGGACCTATGATTTTATCCAGAGACTTTGAATATGCTGTGCAGACACTGAAAGAATTTATTTCAACAAATACTGATGAAATTTTGTATCCTCATAAGGGAGGGTAGCTTAAATATTGTTATAAAATGATTTCTTGTTTGGTTGAAATAAAAATTTTTAAATGAATATTCTGTTCCTTGATTATATAAAAGTAAAAAAATCTAGGCAATAACTTTGCTGTGCCAAGTGCATATGCTTTACTATATATGGAAATAAAAATAAAGTATATTTAAACCTTGGCATAATACATGAGAAAACACACTTTAGATTTGGTATTAATCAAAGTGAAAAGTGCTTCTTGGGGAACTTTAATCTTGTCTAGACTATATTCAGTTAAGCATAGCATAATAAATTAAATGAAAACATTAGGAAGAATCTAACTCCCAGGAACAGTCAACTACAAATGCTTTGAAATACGAGAACATTTATCAATTATCCTGTGAAATCCAAAGTAGACTAACAAGAGGCTTGAAATGGTAACTCAAGTTTAAGTGATTGTTTTGTAGCACTAATTTGGATCTACCTTTTATTGTGTGTGTGTGTGCGTGTGTGTGTGTCTATTATGCATTTTCTGATTTTTGCTTATCATAACTGTATTAGTCCCTTTCTTGTTGCTATGAAAAATAACTGAGGCTGAGTGCTTTATAAAGTAAAGAGGGTATTTTGGGCTCATGATTCTGAGCCAAACATGATGGCACCAACATCCTGTCTAGAACCTGTGGCTGTATCATTACATGGTGGACAAGCGAAAAGGAAACTGTCATTAAAGAGAATGAAAGACACATGGAAAGAGAGAGAGAGAGAGGACAGAGAGGTGAGGGGGAACATGGTGAGACAACAAGAAATAGAGATTCTGGAGACATTTCCACCAACTCCTATGAATTTTCCTAAAGAGCAAAAATGCACCCCAAGGAGAAAAATATTAACTTAGCAAGAAGACCTACTCACTCCCCACTATGCCTCAGTACTGATGATTGAACCCAGGACCTCATGCATGACACACAAATGCTATACCACTGAGCTATCACCCAATCTCAATTTTAAATTTTATCTTAAGAAAAGGTCTAACTTGCCCAAGCTGGCCTTAATTTGTGATCCCTTTCTCTCAGTTTCCCAAATAGCTGAAGTTACAGGCATATGCCACTGCACCTGGCTAACTCCTACTTCCTAAACTTTCCACCATTCCTTAACAAGGCCACACTGGAATCACACTTCGAGAACGTAAATCTTCTAGGAGAAACTGCATCCATTTTACAGCATTCAGGTTTCCCATGCTTGTCTTTATCCTGGTGGTTATGTTTCAGAGTTGGAGCTTTGAAGAAGCAGGTCGTTATCTAGTTTTCACCGCCCGGCTTGGATAATTCACATTTTACAAAGGCACAGAAATTACTCAGAATTTTAAAATCACTCTTGAAAGTATTGATACTGGGGTTTTGAGATGCAGCTGGATTCACTGCTCCCACTGGGAAATGGAATTTGGGCTGACTACAGAATTCTATGGCCAAAGTAGCCATTTTCAGTGTTTGTAGCTATTCCCAGTTAAAAGTAGAAATTGGGGCTGGTTGCAGATCTCAGCAGCCCAAATAATATTAGCAGCTACCCAGCAAAGAGCTGGGATTTCCCCCTGCCATTCTTGAGGGGTGCTTTGCAACTCTTGGTGGTGAAGCACACAACAGGAAATCAGCATCAGTCTTCTTCTGGGTTCTTGTCCCCGCAATTTGAAGAGTAAAATCCACAAGACAACCTCAGAAAGGAGGAGAAAAAGGAGTAGAATTTATGTAAGGAAGGAGAGCAGAGTCTCCATAAGGCAGAGGGGCACCTGGAAGCAGGATGCCATTGTACGTGAGAGTGAGAGAGAGAAAAAGAGAGAAGCAATTTTATTTATTTTTCATCTTTCTCCAATACTTATTTGTGTATGTGGTGCCGGGGTTTGGACCCAGGTCCTTGCACATGCCAGGCAAGGTTTCTAACTTCTGAGCCACTGCTCCAGCCCCTAATATTTTTTTTTTTAATTTTTTTACTTTTGAGCAAACTTACAAGATTTTAACAGGACAATATAAAATGTGTATAAGATGTGTATATATTCTGGACATTGCAACTGTCCCCAGGAGTGCCCCCCCAATTACCCTCCCTTATCCCTCCCTTCCCCTTCCCGTTATAACTCTAAAAATAGTATTAAATTGTAAAGCATTACATCTTATCTGAATTTAACTCATGTTTCTAGACCAACTTTCTCATTGTCCAGGGTC
>PVKS010015142.1:0-46674 GCA_004027875.1 Aplodontia rufa | reverse complement strand
AGAATGAGAATGACAACATTCTTAATAGCAACATGGTAGATAAAATAAAATAATAAAATTAATATCTATAAGAGAGAAAATAGCTGCCAATCAAACAATTTTATATACATGTGTACTTCATGTCCTACACCTATGTTGTTCAAGCCTCAGGTCAAATATGAGTATTTCTTTCCAGAAAAAACATGAGAAACTATGACTCACAGAACTTTGCAGAAATCTAAATCAAAACGTTCTTCAAGGGAAAGAAATTGAATCCAGCCAAGAATGATATATAAGAAACATTAGTGACATAATAGTAAATATGTAGATAAACTTAGCCAAGCATTTCAGAATAAAAAGATGGAACATCTCTTAACTTTATAGCAGTTATTTCCGAGGGAAAGATGGCAAAATGGTGTAATTCAACCATGTGAGTAATGTTCCATTTCATCAGGTGGATAGTGGACCAGGGCTGCAATTCTCCAACTCTTCATGTCTTTTCTTGTGTATCTTAAAAATGCCATGAGAATTTTAAGAACACATGAATGACATATTTGTTAAAGCAAGATGAATATGAATGTCTGAAAATAGTAGCATAGAAAACAGGTGGGGAATGATCAGACTTTATCATTGCATCTTGTGTTATTTACGAGGGTAATGTATCATAAGCCTTAAGCCTTATGAAGCCAACACAGAAGAACAAAAATTAAATATATTACTTGCAAGTAAGAGGAAAATTCAAAATTTATTGATTCCCTCCCTCCAAAAAAAGAACAAGAAAAGAGGAAAGTAGAAGGATATTACATAAAAACACAAAATGTAATAGTGGAAATAAGTCCAAATATATAAGACATAATAATATAAGCAATGTGAAGTTCCCACTAAAACTGGTACTGAGATCAAATTATATATATATATATGTGTGTGTATATATATACATATACACATATATATATAGTTTACTAGAAATTAATGCAAACCTTAAGGTATGCAAAACTTGGAAGTAAATTTCTAGGAAAAGAAATACCTAGCTTCCTGGGGGAAATAAAGCTAGTTTTGCTATATTAATATAAAAAAATAATAAACTTTAAGGCCACATCCACTGTGGCAGCAATGTGAAGGATGATGGCTCCTACATAATGGAGAAAGGCACGCATCAGCTGGAAGCTACACCAGTTCTCACCTGGTGAGCACCACATAACTTGCACTCAACAGATGCAAGGTAGAAGTGAACCACACTGCAAGGGAAAACACACAATTTCCAATCGCAGTGGAGAACGTTCAAACTGATCTCTAAGAAACTGGTCAATCAAATAAATAAACTCAGTAAAGATATGGAAGATTTGAACAACACAAATTAGAAGCTTAAGATGAAGGCTATGGATTGAAACTCGATCTTAACAGGTAGGGAGTATGGAATGTTTTCAGCATACCTGGAACATTCTCCAAATTGATGACTATGATAGTTAATTTTGTGTCACAGCTTCCCTGATAGCTGGAAAAGCACTATTTCTGGGTATGTCTGTTGAAGGTGTTTCTGGAAGAGATTAAAATCAGTGGACCAAGTGAGGAAGATTTGTCCTCACATAGGTGGACACATGCCGTTCAATCAGCTGAGGGCCTAAATACAACAAAAGACACAGCAAAGGCAGATTCTTTCTCTCTTCTGGATCTAAGACACTCTTCTCCTGTCCTTTGGACATCAGAACTGTAGGTAACACAGGCTTTGGACTCCAAGACTTGCACCAGCAGCAACGGGATTCTCAGGACCTCACCAGCCTCTGTGCTTCTAAAACACACTGAGCCACACTACTGGTTTTCCAGTTTCTCCAGCCTTCAAACAGCGGAGCACGTAACTCTTCAGCCTCCATACTCATGTGAGCCAATTCAAATAAATCCCCGCCTATCTATCATTTTCTATTGATTATAATTCTCTGGTGAATCCTGATGAACACAATCACTGACTGAGCTTCAAAGAAAATTTCAGCAAATATCTGATTTAATTTCATTATGAATAATTTAGAAATTAGAAAATAGAATTCAACACAGTGCCATTAAATTAGAAATCAAAGACAAAAATCCTCAATCGTTTGAAAATACAAAATACAAATAGATACATTCAAGACTTGAAGAATTGTGGATGATGGAAATATCACATCCTAAAACTTGAGTGATAGTCCTTTCTAAAAAATTTAGTCCCAAAGCCGTTATGTGGAACCAAGTAAGATGTGACTAGTTAAAGTGGTCCAAAAGAAGGTCTCAGGGCCCAAAGAGAAGGAGGAACATCACTGAAGAACCTCTGGCAGCCTAGCGTAAGAATTAGCCTGCATAGAGTAAGAAGGTATTCATAGGATGCAGGTTGACCTGGTGTGGGGAGTCAGAGTGCAACCAGGGAGGGAAGGGCTCTGTCTGGGGAAGTACATTGAGGAGGAGATGGGTTGCATAAGGTGGGAGGGATTTCTCTAGCAAATATCAGAAGAATTACAGTGATAGTAACTCATATTAATTTATGATATTAAACAAAATATGAGACCATCAGACACAAATAAAAGACTAAATGAAGGTTGGGTGAGAAACAGGATATTTATGTATTACTATGACATGAAGGTGTGCCTTCCTCCAAAACTCAAATATTAGAAAATAATAACTAATGTGATAGGATTAAGAGGTGAGACTTTTCAGAAAGTGATTATGGCATGAGGGCGTCAACCTTGAGAATGGATTAGTATCTAGTGAGGACAGCTCTTTGCTTCTAAGATGACACCTTGTGGCTCTGTTCTCACAGGGTGGAAGACTGACGGGCAAATGTGTCAAAAAGGTACTAGAGTGCTCCCTTCAACCCCTTTTTGGACCTTTCCTCCTTCAACCTTCTTCCATGTGAGTGCACAGCCAAAAGGTGCCATCTTGGAAGCAAAGAAGTGCCCTCGCTAGACACTAAATCTGCTGTGCTGGTGCATTAGACTGTTCAGACACCAGAACTATGACAAATAAATTGATTTTGTTTATTAGCAACCTAGTATTGGGTATTTTGTGACAGCAGCACAAATGGTTCAGGAAATGTAATTTTGAATTACTTTTCTACAAAAGGTGAGAAAAGATTATTTTATGGTGGGGGAGCCTAGAAGGCATTACTTTTTCATTTTCTTTTTTTAAAGAGAGAGAAAGAGAAAATCAATTTTCATTTATTTTTTTCACCTGGCCTTTGTTTCTCCAACATTTGGTTGTGTATGTGGTGCTGGGGTTTGAACCCAGGTCCTTGTGCATGCCAGGCAAGTGCTCCAATTGCTGAGCCACTGCTCCAGCCCGAGAAAGCATTACTTTTATCAGGAGATCCAGGTGAATGTCACTTACTGAAATGATGCATGACCTGGGAGAAAGCATGAGGAAGAACACAGCATCTTTGCTACAGTGTTGTCTCCTGACTCCAATCACAGGAAAAATCAGACAAGCTTAATCTGAGGGAAATGATATGAAAAAATTAGGCTTATCTTCAAAGGCATCAAAATTATAAAAGTTGAGGACAAAGGGAAGAATAGTTGGGACTGAAGGAGACTAAAGAGGAATAAAAACTAAATGAAGTGCGTGAAAAAAAATATATAGCATTGCATGAATTGGTGAGACTGGAACCTGGTCTGTGCTCTGAAGGGCAAGAGTGTATCTAAATTCTTTTCCTAATTTCATTGGTCCTGTTGAAGCTAGGGAGGAGATTATTTTTACATGTAGATAATACATTACTTTTTTTTTTTTAAGAAAGAGGGAACAGTGAGAGAGGAAGACAGAAGCAATTTTTATTTAGTTTTTCATGACTTTCATTCCTCAGACACTTAGTTGGATACATGGTGCTGGGGTTTGAACCTGTGTACTTGCGCATACCAGGCATGCGCCGTAACTGCCAAGCCACCGCTCCAGCCCCAATACATTATTTTTAAATGAATCATTGGATCAGCAATTTACAATTATTGAGGAAAAATAAACTATCGGTATGGTGCTTTAGCCAACTTTTTCCATGGCTAAAACCAAAAGACCTGACAAGAACTACTTAGAGGAAGAAAGCTTATTTTGACTCATGGTTTTAGAGGTTCAGTCAATAGTTGGCTGACTCTGTAGTTCTGAGGCTAAGATGAGGCAAAACATCATGGCAGAAGTGTGTGATAGAGGAAAGCAGCTTAAAACGCGGTAACCAGGAAGCAGAGAGAGAGCTCCACTCACCAGGAGCAAAATATAAACCTAAAGACATGCTCCTGAAACCCACTTCCTCCAGCCACACCCTACCTGCCTCCAGTTGCCACCCAGTTAATCCATCAGTCAGCCAATCCATTGACCAGATTATAGGTCTCATGGTCTAATCATCTCACCTCCGAAAATTCCTGTTGTCTCAAATGTGAACTTCTGGGAGGCACCTCATATCTAAACCATAACATATGGTATTGCCAGCTTTTTATGACATTTTGAACATTTTAATAAACTTAAGAAAACAACCAATTGCAAAATAAAAGCTGCATGATGCAGCTTAAGTAATACATAGAAGTAAATGTACAGCCTTCCTTCTAATTAACAAGAAGATGAAAATCAGCAAGTTATAATGTCAATAAGCTAGGGAAGAAACACACTAAACAGACTCTAAGAAATGGAATAACAGGAAATTAAAAGGTCAAACAACAAAATCAATGCTGTTAAAGACCAAGAAACAAGAGAACTACAAGGGCAGAGCTAGGACTTTCTTCCTTATCTGGGCAATGGGTGCTAGCTACTGCAGACAGAGGGAGTAAAAATGAGTCCATTCTTAGCTTTTTTGAATTTCCAAATATTGATTATTTGTGTATGATACAGGAATCTTTTGAAGATATCAAAACATGACACTGATATCACAAACAAGGGATTTGGGGAGAACAGATGAAAAGCCAATGTTCCCCACACCAAATTAAAGAGCCCATAGAGTAAAGAAGGGAAGAAAAGGAGAAAAGGATTAGAAAGAAAAGGCAGAGCTTTGTTGCCGATGGTGTCTCTGTGAAGGGACTTTGTGTCCTGACTCTCCCATACTTGAGCTTCTAGAAATGCCCATCGGACAGGAGACTATTGGAACAGAAATCTTGGGGGAACATGTGTTAGCTTTTTGCTGCTGTGACCACAATATCTGACAAGAGAAATAGTTTATTTTGGCTCACAGTTTCAGCCCACGGTTAGCTAGTTCCATCACTCTGAGCCTGAGGTGAGACAGCATCACAGCTAACGGTGCAGTGAAGGAAAGCTACTCTGCTGTGGGTGACCAAGAAGCAGAGAGAGAGAGAGAGAGAGAGGGATGGAGAGAGAAATATAAAGGGGCCCTAGGGTACACCCCAGTGGCCCACAACCGCAGCCATTTTCCACCTGCTTATGGTTACCATAGTCAATCCATTCCAACTAGGCTAGACTCACTAGTTTACTGCTCTCACAATCCAATCACTTCACCTCTGAACATGCCTGCATTAACACAGGAGTTTTTCAGGGCAGCTCATATCTAAACCATAATAGAAGCCGCAGGCTCCTCACAACCAGCAGCAGTTGGAAGGAGATGGCTATGTGGGATGTTCCGTCTGGGAGAGGCTTGGTGATGGTTTCATCCCCAGGACTCTCTGAAAAGCTGCATAGTCTCTATAGGCCAAAAAAGCTGAGGGTGTTTAACTTAAGAGTCCTCACATAAGGATAAGGTTAAGGTTAGGTTTAGGGTAAGTGTAGACTAACAAACAAGAACCAGACAGGATGGTGACATCTGGGAGACTTGCATGAATTGACACTAGGGTACCAGAATGGGCATCATCTCTCTCTGTGAATGTCAGCATGAATAGATGATGGCTCCCATTCTGGCCCCTTGTTCCTTGAAAGCTACCCTGAGCACAGATTCAAAACTATCCTAACGACTCTTTAATAAATTAATGGATGGTTGGAAGGATGGATAGGTGAGTCCTTTTACCGGGCATTATTTGAGGAAGCCACCTGGAGATAGTCAACTCTCCTCTTATACTAGCTTCCATGATGGGCAACTGCTAAGAGTGGGAGAGCAGGTTCATAAGCAGTTGAAATAGTCCCAAGGCTAGCAGATAAGCAAGTGGCTTTGCAAAACAGAACATTGGGTAGAGTATTACTGGGAATTTCAGAAACTGAAAAATGTTTTTAAAAAAGGCTTGCCTTACAAGTTCGCTTGTTTACTAAAGAAAAATAAAGGACATTTGAATTGTTTTCTGCCCTGTTTGGAATCTTCTCTGATCTCGGTCTTTCTAGGTTTTTATTTGTGTACTTAGGGACATCTTAGTGGGAGCAAATTTGTAATTCTAAAGCAGTCTTTGAAAGTACACTCATACAGCATAACCAAACCACAATTTTATGCAGATTTCTTCTTCTGTCTTAGATTCTGCAGTTCTTAAAGGAAAATGTGGATGCAGTGATATGTTGCAACTGTTATTAGAGAAGTCCAAGGGAAAAGGGTACAACATGATGATCAAGCGTGGCAGTCCCCACATACAGTGTGATTATTTTGTAATACTGTTTGATGCAATCATATGTTTGATCAGTTTCAAGAGATGAATATCACCTCACTTCAAACAATATGATACTGTCTCATTGTATGGAATTATGGCTGCTGTCAATCAGCATATGGCATAACCTTAAAGTGCCATCTTTGGGGAATGTCATAAAAATGATTGCAACACTTGCATTAATTAGTAAGTTTTTGCACTAAAATGAAGCTAAACCTGTTAAGGCAATTTGTCTGCTACATCTCTGTTCATTTTGTTATCACAGAAACATGTGTATAACCCATACATGCATATGCTCAGTTGATTAGCTCAACTTGTTAAACAGTCATGCTTATAAAAATGACATCATGAATATGAGTCCCTCTGCATGGATCAATGAGCCACGTTTTGGGGCTGGAGTGGTGGCTCAGCGGTTTTGGCACTTGCCTGGCAAGCACGAGGACCCGGGTTTGAACCCCAACACCACGTACACAACTGAGTGTTGGAGCAACTAAGGCCAAGTGAAAAACTCAATAAAGTTGTTTCTCTCTTTCTCTGTCTCTCACTGTCTCCCTCTCTCTTTAAAAAAAAATGAGCCATGTTTTATGTATTTTACTTCATGATTCCTCAATATACACTCACCTTGAACCAACTATCTTATCAAAATGAGAAGTAAATGGAAATCAATTGAAAACACTGAATTTTCAGTAGGTCTGTCTAGGGTCTTGATAAAAAACAAACCCAGAATTTAAGCTTCGCAATTGACAAATAAATGGGATATGTTTAGATGTGATAAACATAGAATCTGAGTCTTTGAACTGTCCTCAGTTTCACTCTGCCAAGGTTAATTGATGCAACATTTTGAGGGAATAAGAATTATGTTCCTTTTTTCAACATTAGCTGTGTGGGGCTGAGCAGTGGCTCAGCAGTTGGAGCACTAGACTGACATGCGTAAGGACCCAGGTTCAAATCCCAACACCACTATATACACAACACAGCGTCGGAGAAATGCAGGCCAGAGGGCTGGGGAGGTGGCTTAGCAGGAAAGTGCTTGCATGGCATGTGCGAGGACCCAGGTTCAATACCTGGTACCACATACACAACTGTGTGGAGGAAAGATGAAAACAAAACTGACCTTCTCTCTCTCAAAAAGAAAGACAAGAAAAGAAAAAAGAAATGAAAACCAAATGAAAAAATAAATAAAATTGAAAAAAAAAGACATTAGCTGTGGAATATTACCCCTCTTGACTAAAGTTGTGTTTATTAATATTATTTTTATTGCCTTTACCTTAGGTTTGGCACCATGTAGTAATACCTATTTTTCCCATGTGTGCATTATTTGAGATCACTGCCTTGACATGAGACATTAATTTGATCTGTTACTTCACATACTTTCTTCCCCAAAGTGGCCAATCCACCTGTCTACCTCCAGATTATTTCAAGTCTTTTCTCAAAGAATTCCCCCCGACCATGTCTCTCACCACTTTCCTGGTTTTCTTTACTCCTTTTATAAACTGAACGATCATGGCTGTGGTGGACAGACTTCTAAGAAGTTCAATATTTCCTGCCTCTTTGAATTCACCAACTTTTGTAATTCCCTGCCCTTTGGATGTGGACTAGACCTAGTGACTTGCTTCTAATGAATAGAATATAGCCAAAGTTATTAAATGTCACTTATGTGGCTAGGTCATAAAAGACTGTAACTTCTGTCTTGCTAGAAATATCTCTTTTTCTTTCTTTCTTGCTCGCTTTGATGAATGAACCCAGTTCATTCATGAACTCCACATGGCAAGGAACAGAGTGAAACCTCTGGCCAACAGCCACCAAAGAAATCAGAGTGTCATTCCAATGTTGACTTAATCCTACCCAAAACGAAGGACTGAGCTTAGAAGGGGATCCCACCTCAGTTGAACCTGTTCTATTTAGGTTTTCATTGGTGCTGGGGATGGAACCCAGGGTGATGTACATGCTAGGGTGCTCTGCCACTGAGCTACTCCCCATTGCCCAGTGGAATCTGGATGTGACTGAATTACCAGCTGACATCTGGCGAACAGCCTGCTAAGGGAACCTCAAGCAGAACACCCTGCTAAGCTGTGCCCCGGTTCCAACAACACAGAAATTGTGGGGTAGTAAGCATGTTTTGTGTTAGGCCACTAAAGGTTGGGTTTATTTGTTATACAGCAATAGAAGCTAACAATTACTAATTCAGTGAACACACTTGGTAGCTCCTTACACCTCATGTGTAGTGACTTAAAACAGTGCAGTAGGAACACACATCTTCACACTTCTGTTTCTAAATTTTTCAAAATACACAAGGTTTCATAACCCTGGCAGGTTTTGTGAAGGGCTAATTACGTCCAGGAAGGAATGTTTGAAATCTCTATGTTCTTCCTACAAGGATCCTACCAAGAGATGTTGACTAGTGTTTATTGTTTTGGTTAGAATTGTAAAGCTTTGAAGCATGCAGTTTCCATTTTTTTTACAATGCAAATTTTGGCACGTTGACATAGTGGGACTATGGAAATACAAAATAGTCTTTATTCATGCTGTCAATGCTGTATTCTTAAATACCTCTATATAGTTAAGATTCTCACATCAGCACATCATGCAGGATGTTGTTGAACTTGAGGCTTTATGGTAGAATTTTTAACAGTCCAACTAGAGAGTAAAAAAGTAAAGTTACAGGTAGGTTATCTTGTTACTGGTATCTAGGATGATTGAAGGATGGATATTAAAACAGGGTCATATAATTTCTGAACTATTTTATTATTTACTTAATTATCTGTATTAATAGAAGGGAATTGTGATGAGAAATATTTATAGAATTTGAAAACCACTTTTTATTTTGAGATCTGATCTATAGATTCAATCTCTCATGAGTATGTTTAACCTAACATCGTGATCTTGTTTCCCGCAGTCTTATCTATACATAGAGAAAACTCAGCTAGGAGAAGGGAGTCAGTTGGTACTGGCCACATTCAATGGTTGGCCTGGTATAACTTACCAAGAATTAATTTAATTAAAGGTCCTCAAGTGATGTAGGATTTAAACAATAATGAAAAAGAAACATTTTTCCTTATTACAATAATGACAAATTTTAAATGAATTATATCCAGTTGAGGTTATAGGGAAAATGACTTACGCACAGTTTGGTGGGAGTGTAAATCGGCACAACTTGTTTGGAGAGCAATTTAACAAAATTCTTCAATATTTTAAGTCCATTTTATGTCTAAGAATTTATGCCAAGAAAATAAACATGAATGTGCAAAGATGCTTATTAAAGCACTGTTTATAAGAAAAAAATTAATGCAACCTAAATATCTATCAATAGAATTAAATACATTATAAAATACACAAAATAATGGCTATCACAGCCAGTTAAAGAGGAATATTTACACCATAGGCAAGTATCAGCAATATGTCATTAATTTTTAACTATTTTAAAAGTTTGACATTAATTATGTGCATACACACATGGACACTCTCTCTCTCTCTCTCACACACTGTAACTCCAAATTCATTTCCTAAAAATGTCAACCAAATATATGCATGAATGAGCAAAGCAACCAAAACCAAATACATACAGCAAGTTGTTAGTTTTCTCCAATAGAGAAATTATTGTGAGATATTTGAGTGTTTTGCAGTAATGTCAACCAAAAAGGCAAGTTGCAACACAGCACATGTGAACACAAAGAGTTTATTATAACCCAGAATAAGTGCTCCAAAATGGCATCTAAGAGATCTGGTTTTATAGATTAAAAAAACAAAACAAAACAAAAAAAGCAGCTGGGCATGGTGCAACATGCCTACATGCCTGTAATCCCAGCGGCTCCAGGAGGCTGAGGCAGGAGGAGCACAAGTTCAAAGCCAGTCTCAGCAAATAGTGAGGTCCTACGCAACTTAGTGAGACCCTGTCTCAAAATAAAAAATAAAAAATAAAAAATGGGCAAGGGATGTGGATCGGTGGCCAAATACCCCTGGGTTCAATCCCCAGTATTAAAACAACAAACACAAAAAGCAATAAACATAGAGTTACAGCTGACCTGTTGTTAGAATTGCATTGGTCAACGAGAATAGCATAGGTTGATATCTGATTGGTCATCACTCACATTATGTTGTACTTCCTGGTAAGAATTGTGATAAACAGGGGCTGGAAAGGTGGATAAGTTGTAGAGCACTTGCCTGGCATGCACAAGTCCCAGGTTCAATCCCCAGCACCACATAAACAAATAAATAAAGGAAAATCAAACCAGAAAAAAATTAACATTTTTAAAAATTATGATAATCAGTTAACAATCCATTCTCCAAATTATGTATTCCTCTAATTGTACCAGAAAATATATAAGGAACTAAGAGGAAGTGGTTTAAAGTTAATCAGATCACGAGATTTTGGAATCCAGGGCATGACTGCTGTGTCATAACCCATGTCTCCCAGGCCTGAGAGGCGTTTGCAGATTCCATTTCTTTATGTCTTCAGTATGTATTATTCATTCATCAGAAAAGAGCTATTTTCACTTTGTAAAATGTTCTAGATATAACATTTCTTTTGAATACTGAAAAAACTCAACATATGATCATGTGCTTCATTTTGTCTTCTAATTGCTCAAGCATTTTCTATTCATTAGCTCAGTAAACATTATTAAGCACCTGTTGCATGTCTAGTACTGTGCTAGCCATCAAGGAAACGTTCTAAATGAGACAATCCGTCTCTAATGGAAAAGACATCAATTTCTTATGAAAGAAAGCTTATAGATGCTCTCTTAGAGTAAATATAAGGTAAGATGGGGTTACCGGACAGAGTGAACAATTTTAAATTTTGGAACAATTCATGAATTTGTTTTTTTTTGCAGATATTTCATGCACTACAATGTTACCAATGTCTTGAGATTGATTCTGTAACATGTCCTTTTGAAATAATCTCTTCAAGTTCGGAATTTTGCTGGTGGTATGACAAGTGTTTATCAAATAGCCTTACATTCAAGAGGCATTGCTAGAGGGATGGTTTTCAAACTTTTGAAATTTAAGCTTACTTTCAATACTAGACAAGGCAGTGGCCAGTAGAATGAATTAAAAATTCAAAAGCACTTGAAACAAGTAATAACTTCAGACGTTGCAAGGTCTTAACATAGCTACAAAACATCAATAGTATCCAAGATTAGCTAGTCCCACAATTCCCCCTGAACATGGAGTCAATGTCCAGTAGGCTGTCTGTATGTCTAATGGTTAAGACCTATTTGTACACACATATGTGTCAGGCACAGAAAATACATGTGTAAACATACTTACCTAAAGCATACTCACACATACAAATCTCGAAATCAAGGATTTAATAACAATGTACACCCTTCATTACTGATTCAAAATTCTTATCACAAACAACAAGTTGAGCGATGGACCACCTACCTAAGGACAGACACCAATTGAAACCAAATAAGAAACTTGAAGCTGACCAAGGTTTGATAGCATGCCTGCGTAGAGTGGGTGCTGGCTCAGGTGTTGCATTCATGACTATCTGTTGATGCAGAATTGTCGCAGACATTCGCAGACATGCGACTGTGACATGCTTGCTTTTCATAGAACCCATTAGTTGGGAATCTTTGTTTATATAAAGTGACTTCTGGTACTTGAGGGGGAAAGTCACTGGGATTGTTTATTGAGGGGGCACTTGCTCCACTTTCAGAGCTTTTTATGCCTTACCCGCGGAGACAGGTCTAAACCACTGCTTTTTCATTTTCCTGTCATCAACTCTGTTTTAGTCAGCTTTTCACTGCTGTGGCTAAAAGAGCTGACAAGAACAATTTCAAGAGGAAAAGTTGATTTGGGGGCTCACAGTTTAAGACGTCTTAGTCTGTAGGTGACCAACTCCATTCCTGGGGCTCGAGGTGAGGCAGGACACCATGGCAAAGCACGGTTCCAGCAAAAGACTGCACACCAGATACAAAATGTACACCCAAAGGCTCGCCCAGCGAGCCACCTCCTCCAGCCGCGCCCTGCCTGCCTTCAGTTGCCAGTCAATCCCGCTGCTCTACGTGATCTCCCGTGTATTTTCACAAGGGAGACTGGCTTAAGGCTCTTAATAACCCAACCATTTCACCTCAGCCTTCTCGTTGCCTCACACATTGAGCTTTTGGGGGACACCTTTCATTCAAACCATAACAAACTCCATGACAGAGAAGGAAAGAGGCTGAAGGAGAGATGTAAAAGAAAAGGAGAGTAAAAGGGGAAAAGGAGATGAAAAACCGAATGTGGACAAAGTACCAGTTTCTCCATCTATTTACATAAAATTTCAGAACATTTGCTGTCAGTAGTGATCCACACGGCAGGGAGTTCTTAAGATTAATCCAACTGTGTGTAACTTAAGCTTGATGACTTTCTGCAATGTGTGAGCCTGGTGGAGTTTCGTTCAAGGAGGAAGGGAAGAAGAGAAGGAATAGGAAAGGAATGGGAAATGAAATCTACCGAAATGTGCGATGCCTATGTAGGAACATACATATCTACATATCTACATCTACGTCTGGATCTATGTATGATACAGAAATTAAAATACCAATACTAATCACAAAGAAAATACACAAGGGAGATTAGGATAGCAAGTGGACAGGGGAGGGATAAGAGGGAAAGGGGAGGTACTAAGGACTGAGATTAATCAAATTATGATATATGCATGTATGTATACATCAGAATAAATACACTATTATGTATAATTATAATGCATCAATAAAAAAATCCTCTCTAGGCTTGAATCAGGAGCTGTGGCTTCTGTTAGGAGCTTTTCCTAAAATCTATGCAACTGAGACCACATTGATTGTCCTACTAAATGTGCTTCAGTATCTCCACTGATTACTAAAAGAAATGCCTAATTCACTCATTTCACATGCTGATTGGGACTTGGAGTACATGTAAGTATTCTGAAAGATTCAAAATAATGCAAACTTCAGACATTGGAACCAAATAAAGTTTTTCCTGCCACTAAATCATGAATGGAGGACTTGCCACAAAATGGGTGGTTATTCATCATAAAAATTACATTATAATTAGAGAACTCGTTAATGATCTACCAGTCAATATCCATTGAAGGTTTTTATTTTAAGGAGGCTGGGCAATTAGCAGTTTGACGCCATGAAAACAAGCTAACCAACAAGTCAGTGGATCCCCATCAAATTTAATTTTAATTTACTTTAAAACCGTTTTATTGAGGAGAGCCTTTTGATGTACTTCACTCTTTCTCCTTTCACAAAATAAATCTAAATGTTGTTTAAAAAAATGAATGAAGATTGAAATCTGGCCTACTTAACAGGAATGAGTCTTCTAAATGGGCTGGATCCTAGAGTGGAAGTTCTGTTTTCTCACACAGTAATATAACTGCATTGCTTTTTAAATTAAGTGAATTTGTATGTCCACTCTCTCTTAATGGAATCAGTTTTGATATACTCTTTGTTCGTGCTGTTACCGGCTTCAGTCTGAGGGTTCTTTGTATTAACTTTTTAAAGTTACATTACAAAGAGGTTTTAAGATTTCCCAACAGGCTTTTATTTAACCAAAGCTTTTGATCTCAAACCTGCTGGGGCCTAGTGAAATCCTCACCAATTCTTCAGTAACTCTTCACTATTGGAATTTGAAAAGACCCACCTGAAGGATTTAACTCCCTGTATGGCTTCAGCCATCCTTCAGATCAGGCTATTCAAGCAGACAGCGAGGGGTTCCAGTGTACCCTTTGTGATCTCTAAGCAGCCTAAGGTGTCCTTTGCAGAAGTTGTACTCCCGAGGAAATAAAAATCAGGAGGACACAGACCTATATACCTTATTTCCTGCTATCTTCAGTTAAAGGGGAATCGCAGGGGGTCTGCTTAACATCCTTTGCTACCTAAATACCTTTTGGACATGGGAACTCAATAAAAGAACTTCCATTGCATCCATTACCCTACTGCAGTGCATAACAAATTAGATTTAAAAGGCTACTTTTTTTTTACTCTTACAGCGATTTCCAACATTTTCTTTAAAATTTCAATTTAGTGTCTAGTGTCAGAATCTTCTATAACGTAGTTGAAAACTCCATAATGCCAATTATGCTAACTGAACATTATTTCCAAAGAATTAGGCTTATGTTATTATAGACAAATTGCAGCTGAAAAGGTTAGGTAGAGAAAAAAGTAGAGAATTGATTATGCTTAAAAGAATTTCAATATCAAACTGTATAAAGCAAATACTAGCTTTGGATAACTTTAAAATAATATAAATATACATTAATTCTATGTTTTCTTTCCCTACGTTCATTAAAAAAAATTGCATTTGAAGTTGTAAAGTATCAATGCCCACAGAGTGACCCATTTGAAGAACGAGAAAAAAATTGGAAGAAAATTCTCGGTTGTAAAGTGTAAATATTTTTATTTGTTTCATGTAAAAAAAAAACAAAACTTCATGTGCAGAAGCTTTAGAACATGGAGATAACAAGCATATAAAAACTTTGTAAGTAACAAAGTAAATAAAACTTTGTAAAGAATACAATATTTGCTGCTGTGCTTATGAAGAACAGATTTACCTGTGGATGATTTTCATATAAATATTTATATTTACCTTTCTATTAATGATGTAAAACCTCTTCATTATTAAAGAATTTAGACTGTTGATACATTGAGATAGATTAACCTCTGTGTTACTGTCATCGTCTGAGATTTTATTATCCCTGACAAAGCCTCAAATTAGCTTTATGTCAACGAGCTAGAAAGAAATATGTAAGTACATTCAGAAGTTGTAAAACGCCTGCTGTTCAGTGCTGTTTGTCTAGGACATAAACTCTCACACCTTCTATTACTAGACCTTAGTATCAGGATGGTTTTGCCCCTTTGGGCTCCCATGTAGCTACAGACAAGTAGCCTTGAACCCTCTCTTTTCTTAACATAGTGGTAGAAGTTTTTAATTTGAATATGAGGAAAATGCTATAGAATCTATAGAACATAGCATAATTGTTGCATATCTTGATTTATTAATTTCCATGAACATTTCTTATACTTCCAATTTGTTTTTTTTATATGCATAGCTGGCTGGTGGAATATCATTTTCTGCATGTAAGAGTAACTGATCATATGAAGAAAAAAATGCCATGAATTCTTTCTTTGGAGAAAGAGGTCTCAAAGACTTGCAGGACTGTGAGAATGGCATGAGAATTATGAAAAAATGATTTCTGGCTTTTGTAGATAATACGAATATTATTTAAGATGTAGTATTGCATTATAGCAATCTCCTGTTCCTTAGTAAGAAATTTTTAAAAAGTAAAAATTCTTAAACTTTTATGTGTAGGCAAAAACTTTAATCACTCTTACTCATAAGATAAATAGTTATAATTTGGAGGATGTTTACTCTGTTATACCCATCAGCATAAAAATATGTATAACCTTTGATTCAAAATTTATATTTTCAAAAATTTAGCCTCTAGATATGCTGACAAAGTTGGTACAGTTATTCTTAGAGGAAAGTTCACCAGAGCATGAAAGATAAGAAGATAACATTGCAATCAGTCTGCATTCCCATCAATATGGATTGCTAGTAAGATACCAGGCATCTATGGTGACAGTACTATTCTGGTTTTATGTTTACAAAAAGCTAAGCAGCAATTGCTTAGTTCATTTCAGGTAGGCACACCTAATGTCACATTTTATAGGCTTACAAAGTAAGAAGCATGGAGAAATTAAGTAATGTGTTAAAGTCACAGAATCATTAATGGTGGGTGTAGGATTCAAATCCTACTGCATTTGATTCCAGATCCCATGAACTTAACCCTCCATTATTCTGCCCATCATATTGGAGAGATCAGACAGCAGTAGACATCATGAAATGGAGACGATGTCTAAGAAATATTCAACATAATTTTACAATAAAATTGCACAGAGGAGTTAGAGAATTTTGTCATTTTGACAAAAATTACACACACACACATATGTATTAGGTATATGAGAAAAGATTTCAAAGGATTATCTACTTGAGAATTTCTGTGGGCAAGAGTATAACTTTCTATCCTATATGTTTCAGTACTGTTTAGATACTTTATAAATATGTGTGATCAAAAACAATATTAAAAATAATACAAATATAGTTATTTAAAATATCAACATGTAATTTGAAAAATCAATAAAAACTAAATTAGTTCATCAACAGATGCAGCAATATTTTCAAAATTTCAAGTGCTGGCAGTTAAATTGACCTTTTTAAAGGCAAAAATAAAGCAGAAACAAATTACACCACATAGAATTTTCATACTTTGGAGGCTAACTATTATTATCTGTTTTGGGGAAGACTAGTTCTCTATGATAAAGGTGCTTTAGTACACCTTTTTCTCACACAGTCAAATTTTATGAATGGTTTGTCTTTTAACCATGGAACAAAAGCTCTGTTTTATTAATAGAGAGCTATTTTTTCATATTTTCTATGTCAGAATATAAAGATTTGTTCCTTTAAAGTTCTTTTTTTTGTAAAGACGGACTCTCACAACCTTTCTAATATATAAAACTGCTTATCACATTTACATTTATAAACTGCTTACATGGGCAAACGTAGAACTGCAGGTTCCCAGGGAGGGAAAAATGTGTGTATTTTATTCTAAAATTACAAGTGATATTTGATATACTACCGTGCTAAACACTGGGTTCAGGCTGGCTCTAGCCCTACTGCTTGCATTTTAGCTTTGAAAAAAAAATCAGTAATGGGTCATGCTTTCAAACAATTCTAATCCAAAGCTTTGCTTATGGATATCATATTATTCTAAAAGGTAACAGAGAATATTCCCTGTAATCAGGGTGAGTAGAGGAGCATGGCATCTAAGGGAGTATGTCAGCCAAACAGAAAACTTGACCCAACACCAAGCTCATTGTCAGAATCACAGCTGCCACATGGACCAATGAGACTGGAAGGGAGGCAGCCAGGAAGTCAGGTGCTGGGGCTGGAAAGAATCTGATCCAGAGCCCCTGGCAGTGGGCCCTTCAGCTGCTGTACAACCCCAGTATGGGCCCAGGGGCATTGGATCTGGTTTTGGACCACAGCAGGGAGTGAAGTGAAGTACAACCAATATTGTCAACAGCAAGGTTGTCAAGCTAGCGCTGTTAATATATTCATGGAAAGATATATTGTTCTGCTTTGAGGGTTCTGGAGGGAAGGAGGGCCCAGGGAATGCGTGGTGCAACCCTGCAAGCATAAGCTACTCTCGTATTGAAATTGGTGGTGGAGGTTGTGTTTTCCTGGAGCCTTCAGTGCCTGCAAGAAGCACGCCTAACACGTTAAATGCGGACTTGCCAAACATGAGGAGAGGCGTAAATACTCACCGTGAGGGGAAGGTGTGGTTAGAAGGGACATGATACTCAGATTTTAGAAAGGATGGATTTTTGAATTTGGCACTATGAACATACAGCTGTTGGGTTTCTTCTAGGAGCAAATAAGTGACCCCCCAAAAAAATAAATAAATAAACTTTTTTTGTGATTAGCATCTCACAGTTTGTTTAGTGTCAAGACTGCCATTAGTAAACTAATACAAACGTGTAAACATAGTTCACCTCCCCAAACGAAAGCAGAGACAAGACGAATATATCTTGTGGTGAGTCCTCTGATGTCACCTTTGCAGCTCAGGAGCCGGGGCCTAGCAGCTTATCCTGCTTGCCTGGAGCAAGCATTTCATAAATTGAAAAGTGAGTAGGGCTTGCTGAACATGGAGCTTGCCAGTGCACTCTGTATCCTTCTCAGGTAATGAGCCTGTTGTGGGGCCTCTAGATTTATATTACTAAATTCTCACTTTGGTGCTGAGACTTGGTGTAACAATTTCATAAAAATTTCCCTTATTGATAGACACATTAGTCCTCCACAGTGAAGAGCACTTGGGAGGGGACCCCGAACATAGTATGCTCTCGATAAATGCTTATTAACTTTAATAACTGTTACCACCAAGTGTGAGAGGCATTGCAGCAAGTATGAAAGACATTATAAGTTTTACCATTTATTTATTATTTGTGACTTATTATCTCCCTTCATTTTTATTCTTTCAGGTGTTATTAAAATATGAACAACAAAATTGCATGTATTGAAGGTGTCTAACACAATGTTTGGATATATACAGTGTAAAATGATTACCATAAGTATTTAATATATCCATCACATCACATTTAGCTGTTTAAATGTAATATCTCTTGGTGAATTTTTAAATACACCATATTTTATTAGTAACTATAGTCACCGCACTACCCATTGGGCCTTAGTATCTATTTATCTTATAACTGAAGGCTTATATTCTTTGAACAACATCTCCCCTTTGCCTTTAGTTCTTTCCATTTAATGGGAGATACAGAACATATAGAACAAACACAAATGAAATATCATGGAATTGCCCTAATATATACATAATTAAAAATTATCATACACATATTTAAAGAGAAGCATTTGAAGTGGCCAGAGGTTAATTTTTCAACATGGTTCTGATGGAGGAGATGAATAGAATTTATGATAGCGGCTTACACTCATTAAAACACTTGCTATTGACCAAACACATCTAATTGCTTTAGATGTATTGATTGTCTCATTTGATTTTCACTATGACCTTAAAGTACATATTTTTTTTCCATTTTAAAGATATGAAAACTGGGGCTCCGATTGTCAAAATAATTGTTGAAGATTAGTGGAGAGACAAGCAGGGTCTGCATCCACAGGGCACACAATGATTCAGAAGTGCAGGAGCCATAGAGTCCTGCAGCATGTTCAGGCATAACCACAGCTTCATGTTTAGGACTCAGTTGAGAACTGAAAGGTCATTAGGGTGCACTGCTAGTGATCCAGTTGTCTTTCTGTCTCCTCAACAGCCAGTATTCTGCTCTTGCCTTCTTCCACTGTGAAGGCCTGGAAGTCCCTGAAACTCCCTCCTCCCTGTGGCATTCCCTAGTATCTCATGTACACATGCCTTTGAGACAGGCTGGGAGATCAGGGAGATTAGTGTTCTTGTGGGAAGGAGCTCTGTCCCAAGGCCATCTCAGAGACCCTAGCTCTCACAGGAGAAAGTGACTGACCTCAAATTGAATTAGTATGGTCAGGTAGAATGGTTAATAGTGGAGGCCAATGTGCTTAATTTTTGGTTAAACACCAGTCTAGATAGATGATTGCTTGCGTAGGGGCTTTATTGATTCGATTAACATTTAAATCTGTAGATTTTTAATAAAGCATGTTACCCTTTATAAACTGTATAGCCAAACAGTTGAAGGTCTTAGGAAAAAAGATTGAGTTCCCCTGAGAAAAAAGGAATCAGTCTCTAGACTGTCTTCAGACTCAAGCCCCTGCAATTCAGTTCTCTAGCCTGTGACCTGCCTGGTTGATTTTGAACTTGCTAGCTCCCACAAAGTCATGAGCGAATCCCTTCAAGACTTTGTATGTCTTTCTGTCTCTCTTCATCTTTATCTCTTATACATACACCCTATTGTTTCTGCTTCTCTTGAACAAACTCTGATAGACCAGGGTAGTAGATTCATGAATATGTGACCTCCAATTAAAAAACAAAAAAACAAGTTTTGTGTTCAATATAATGAGAAGCAATAAGAATGGAAAACCAAGCAGTTGATCTAAGAAACGAGTGACAAGACTAAGAATACCGTCAATAAATAAACATGAGATTGCTTTGAGTTGGCACACGGAGTATCAGACAGTCAATCATAAGACAAGTTCTATTATATTTAAAGCTAGTGCTTCCAGTGAGGGAGAAAAAAAAAAAAAACAACAAACAATTAGTAGGATGGCTTAGTTAAAATTCAGTTAGTGTCATGGATGAAAAACACAGTTTTAATCAGCATGTACTAGATCTCAGGACCTGTTATGTACCTGAACTCACTTAACTATCACAACATCTTGCCTCATCAGATTCTGAAATTTAAGATCATGTAAATTGCCAGTGGTTTCCAAAAAAGCAGAGGATGGGCTTTCTTCTTGACTATTGGTCCCCAAAGTCACTCTTTGCTTGCTTGAATGAACTGAGCTCGCCCTCCCTTTGCTTGCATCCTGCTTCCTTGTCTTTTGAATGGCAGCCTGAGCATCCTCTTGAGAGATTCACTTTGCTCATTCTCAGGCTGAGTCAGGACAGCTTGTTTCAACTCTCTAAGAGCTGAACATTTTTCTTCATAGCACACGTGATTGTGTGTTTGTGTGCAATGATTTCTTTGAACAAGGCTGAAAGTTGTGTGAGGGCAAGAACTGCATCTATTTGTTCACCATTTTTTTTCTGTGAGACTTTGTGTACTATGTAGAATAGGGAAGGGACTCAAATGTAAGTGTTGAGTAAATTAATTAGAATGAATTTGAAACTAATCTGTCTGAGGCAGAAGGTCACGCTTTTCTCCGTTACATCTTACTGCTTTGTGATTCTTTGAACTAAAATCTAACATATTTCTGGCTGTTTTTGAAAATTAACAGGAAAGCCCCTGGTTTCTTGCCCCAACCCCTGCCCCAATTCAAACATTGCCTAAATAGAAACCCAGTCTTTAGACACCCTCTCCAGCACAAAACCTTACAACGAAATCTGACTTTTCTCTACCTCTGTTTTAGTCCAACAAGCTCAGTTTTAAAACATATGTGCAAAATGTATGGCAGGACATTATCCAGGGTAAAGAATTTTTTTTTTAAAGAAAGAAGGACAGTGTGAGAGAGAGACAGAGAGAATCAATTCTTATTGAGTTTTTCACATGGCCTTCATTGCTCTGACACTTAGTTGTGTACATGGGTACTGAGGTTTGAACCCATGTACTTGCTCATGCCAGGCAAGCACCGTAACCTCTGAGCCACCGTTCCAGCCCCCAGGGTAAAGATTTTAAAAGAACAATTAAAACATTAAAGAAGGTACCTCAAATATATCCTTGAATAAATAAGGATTAATCCAAGAACAACCAGAAATATGCACACATATGGAAAGGTCCTATTAAGCCGTGAATTGCACCTAGATATTTAAGGCTTTACAGTTAAGTGCATCAGAACTATAGCAGAATATCTTTACTGAGTATGAGAGTTGCATGATATGTTGTCATCACATTGTATGTCAGTGACATATTTTTCAGTGCCTTCATTGTGCTTGTGCTAGTGGCTTTTCAGCAGATGCACAAAGCTGAAAATCAAAGGGTATAAAACCAATGACCCCATCTTTTACATTTTATATTTGCCTTGCCCATTTACTAAAGTCTTTCTCAGATCTTGGAAGGTTTAAGCACCAGCTGTTTCACCACATCATAGCATCTGCTTCAGACTTACCAGGTAACCTTGAACTGTATTTATATGTTAATGGTTAAGCTTCACATTTATATATGTGTATATATACATATATATATATATTTAGAATACCAATAACAAATTTAAATATCTTACAGTGCATAAAATTCAATGGGATTCAAAATTCAACTTTACTTGTTTTTTCTTTTTTGTTATTAAATGAGAGTTATGTATTTTATTTCTTTTCTTCAATGGTTGCTCCTAAATTCTTATTTATAAGTACGTTTATTGGACTAATTTCCAGTCACTATGATTTTCCATTATCAATACATTCTTTTACTCTGCACTTTTATCCCTACGCTAGGCCATTATTATTACTGTAATTTTTACTTAGATTTACTCACATATTTACCAATTTCTTTGATCACTGTAAATTGTACCTCTCCTTTCTTTTAGTTCAGTGTTCTTTTTTATTTTTTATTTATTTATTTTTTTTAATTGAGAGTATATAGAGATACAATTGAGAGGGAAACATTATCAAACCATCAATAACCAATGTATATATACTTTCTTATCCAGGGATAATGCCCAAATATGGATGACCACCTTGGGTTTCACCTGTTGCTGTTTCCCCCAGAAGAACTCATGCGTTAAATGGGTATCTTGTGGAGGAATAACATCTGCTTCTGAGATGGTTCCCCCATACTCCCACTCTCTAGTCTCCTAGGAGTTCTTCAAATACCCTCCCCCCACCCATCCCCCTCCCTATGCCTCCAAATTTACTAGGGAGCCATCCCCCTATTACACTGAGAATCATACAATTTGAAGTATTGTTAGGTTAGTCGTTTAACCTACTGCTTCCCCATATATTCTAGCATCCACAGATGAGAGAAACCATTCGACCCTTGAGTCTCTGAGACTGGGATACTTCACTTAGCATAATTCTTTCCATCTCCATCCATTTGATATCAAAAGCCATAATATCATCTTCTCTAATGGCCAAGTAGTATTCCATTGTATATATGTACCAAAGTTTTTGTATCCACTCGTCGAGGGATAGTTCAGTGTTCTTATTGAAGTATAGCCTTTGTGGTTTTTCTGGGGAGGAATCTGAAGATAATGAACTTTACCAGTCTCTATTCAAAGTCTCTGTATTATGCACTTTACCTTTAATTACAGATTAGTTGGGTGTAAAATTTTAAGGGATAGTTGTTTTCAACGGCACTTTGAGGATATTTTATATCCTATTGTTGTTGGTGAAAATTCTTTTTCAGTGTAATTGCTGTGCTTTAGGTAATCTGAGTTTTCTCTTCAGTAGCTTTTAAGACATGTTTTTAACTTTGGCATTGTTTATTTTTACAATAAAGAAGGTAATTTTGGATTTATTTTTTTTTCATCCCTCTATAACTTTTGTTAGGTACACTCTTGATCATCTCCTTCTCTCCTTTATGTCATTTAACATTTCTTAAAAGTCTTATTTGGTCTCCTTTCCTCTGTACTAAGTGGTGGTCATTTATTTTGGTGTGTCTTTGAGTTCATCCATTAGATCATTTTAATAAATATATTTCTCATTTATGTAAGGTTTATTGGGTTGTTTTTAAATTGCATTTCCTTTTCAGCTGTGTTCTGTGCTTTCATTTTTATAGCAGTTTTGTCTTTTACGTATTTTATCTTTCTATATACTTACTTTGTAGTGTCAGATGGTTTCATTAGATGAAGGTATCAAGGCTACTAAACCTTTTTCTCATCCTTGAAGAAAGCTCTCTGTGTGGCTTGCCATTTTGGTATTGTGCGCTTTTCTTCAGTTAATGGGTTTCTTGACCACCCCACTCTATGTCAATGTCCACAAACAGGTTTGGGTTTGCTTCTCTCTTGTTCATTTCTTCATAAGATTCTTTGAGCTCATCAAATAACCCAGGCAGTATGAATACACCTTACACTGATTCTTTTCTTCCTTTGTAGCGAGCAGAAATGAATTTCCTTGTTGCCTGCCTGAGTAACTGTCCTCCAGTTAGCTTGCCCATGCCTGCACTTACTGCTCTAATCACAAATTTCCTCTATTTTTGAAGTGGCAAACTTCATTCATTCAAATTCAGCAATTGTACATTTCATCCAGCCTATCTATAAGATAGGAGAGAAAGTTGTGTGTATTAGTTCACCTTGCATGTTGCTAGAAACAAGAAGCCTGTTTAAAATTTTTATTTAGTAATTTTATTGAAATCCTATCAAAAATTGCCAACACTTTTTCTATTGTCATTTCTATGCAATTTTAAAAACAGAATCATATGGTTTCTAGAATCAAACCTACAGCTATATATGTTGCGACCCTGCCTTATTGTTTTTGGTGATTGCATTCTATACTTTAGATTATGCTCATAGAGACTGGAAGAAAAATTTGCATAGTTTTCTATCAGTCACACACTATTTTAAATTCATTTAGGCAAAATGATGTCAGGGTTTTATCTGTAGTGTTAAGCATACTCTATAGTGTACAGATGTTAGTTTTCCTCCATTCCTTTGAAATCCCTGTTTTAATTTTATCATTGTCCTCTCTTCTTTACTCCCATTATAACCCCCCCCCCAAAGAAATGATAGTGCAAGAAACTACAGAAAGAAAAAACAAGTTTTCAGTAATAAGTTGACAGGGAAGGAATTTTAAAAGATTAAAGCGCAAATAAGCAGTTGGCATTCTGAAGGAAGAAACTATGGGTCCACGAAAAGAGAGCAGGGAGGGCTGGATGCATTGTGGGCGATGAAGAGAATGAGAGCAACAACTTTCCTGGCTGTTGTGTGTGGCACAAAGTCCTAGGCACTTTTCACTGTTGAGGCTTCTCCTCTGAAGCCTCAACAATGCCTGAATGGGCAGTGATTACTCCATTTGGTAAATCAGTTAAGACAGAGAAGTCAAAAAACTCATCCAAGATCTGAAGAGTTCGTAAAAACCAGAGTCAAAAATCACACGCCAGTCTGTGTGTTTTAGCCAGAAACTGGGACCGGATTGGAAAGGTCACTCGCCACTGTCTGGGTGGAGCAGAAGCCAGATGCCCCGCTCCTTTCTTCTATTCTTTGCCAGCTAATTACATCTCTGATTAGTGAAGGACAAAGGAAAAGGCCCGAAGAGAAGCCTGACAAGGGTGAGGAGGGAATGGGGGGAAAGGAAGATGATTCATTTATAAGCTCTTTGTCCTCCAGAAGCCAGATTGGCCTCCTCTGAGGAAAATCTGTGTCTGTGGAGACAACCTGGGCTTTGAAGAAAGCGTCACCCAGAGGCGAAAGGGGACAGAGGAGTAGAGGCCTTTTCAGACCTTCCCGCTTCAACAAGCCACAAGAAAAGGCCTAACAGCTCTCCAGGTTCCCTTCTTCCTCTCCACTCTCAGGATCACAGATCGCCCGTCCAACCTTGCCCGGAAGACAAGCCTGCCTCCCTTGAGAGAAGTGAATTCACCCACCAGAGATTATCCCTGGGTCTCAGGAGGCGCACAGGGCCCCTCGTCTGAGGCTAAAGATAGTTTGCTGCCTTATTCACCAAGAAACTGGCATTAGGTAGGGACTTAAAGAACTCGGGTTTTCCCTCTAGGGACGCTGAGTATCATGTCCCCATGTTGCCTGTAGTGGGTTGAAGTCACCTACATGACGTAAACTTACCTTTTCACTACAGTTCAAGGACTCAGAAACCTTTCTCATTAAGAAAATATTTTTACAATGTTTTATTACTTTTTTGCAATCACCATTTCCATTGTGTGAATTTTTTTTTCCAGAGATGGAAGTAAAGGTCTTTCTTAATTCCCAAAATTCAATTTAGTGTTATCTCAAATCAATTCTTGATCAACCTATCATTTAAAATAGACTATTGTAATTAGAGACAGGTTTGGGAATTTTTAATCAAGACAGAGTGTGTAAGAATGAATATTTAGAGCTTGCTAAATATTTCAGCTGGGGTGAACCTCAAATCTGCAAATGTTAAATTGTCCACATTTTAAAACTCCCTTTCCCTTTCAAAGTTCCTGGGTTAAAAATTAAGCCCCTACAGTGAGGGGCACCTGTATTTGCTAGCCCTATTATGCAGCTATACTGAAATGCTTTACAGCTGTCTAAATTAGCATAATTAAATCCACCTCAATTAAAAGCCTCAATCGCCCCCTCTCCCCTTCACATGTAGATGATGACATTTGTCTAAGGTGGGAAGTAACAAAAGAACTTTTTAACAGTTGAAGACCTGGCTGAAAAGGAGGGTAATAGGATTGATCTATTGTCCAGGGTTTACCTTAACACTAAGGGAAGTGGTCAATGAGAGTTGTTTGGCCAAAATAGTATGCAGTTTGCATTTCAATGCCAGTGGCCATTAGAGCTGTGCATTTTACCAGGGCCTCTGCTTCTATTGCTCTTTATCCTCCAGCTAGGAGGGGAAACAAAGCACCATCGAGACTTTGGGGGTGGTAGTTGTTATTTTTAAAGTAGGGGAGCCTAGTGACCTCAGCACAGTGACAAGACTACACCGTGTGGTGCTGGCAAAGAAAATTCCTGGAGATGAAAACTGACGTGGGGTCCAGGGGTTAATTTCTGGAACAGACAAATTTGCATACAAATGAAAAATGATGGGATTTCTGTTCTCCTAAATTTTCAATGTCATCAGCATCAAACAGCAGCCTGTGCTCCCTTGCCGTTTGAAGAATATTCATTACTTTAGAAGACCGGGCACCTTATTTGGGGTTCAATCCAGTGCAGGTCAATGACTTAATTTGTGCGACTTCATTTGGAGTGTGAGTTTGCTGCGCATCTTTGTCATTTTTCCAGATACAGCTCGAGTTGTATTTATTTTCATAATATAAACTTTTCTGAATCAACGTTAAGTGGTATGTGGTGAACTTCTTTGAGCATTTACCTCTTTCATCCTCCTGACTTATTTAACCAAACTTGGCCGAGATGTTTACTTTGTACAAGAGGGTGATAACTTGCTCTGTGAAAAACTACCCTGATGTGACAGGACATGAGAATGCTTAAGAACTTCCCCAAAGCTCATGATGCTGCTTCTTATTCATTTAGTTATTGGCTTTTGGGGTAGTTCTTCCTTCCCCACTCCCCTCAACTATCATTAAGAATGAAGAGTCATGCACAAACTTCAGAAGGGAGAAGATCCAACTTTCAGAATCTGAAATGGTTAACAAATTCTTCAAAGAGAGTTACAAGACAGTTACGATATATCATAAAGGTAATATAATAATGTGCAGGAGAATGAAATGCATCTTCTTTTTTTTCTTTTTTTTCATTGAGAGATTTATTATAGAACAACCATACAAGTTTTTAACAAAATAATATAAAATGTGTATATATTTGGGATATTAGAATTACCCCCAGGAGTGCCCCCCCCCAATTACTCACCCTTATCCCTCGCTTGAGCTGGGAATTCCACATGCACGTATGCACATATTCTCTATCTATAGTATCTCTGGCACAATAAACTCCTTTAACATATATGCAAAGAATTTATCACCAATAGCTTAATGGACTTTTGTCAGTTATTTTTGTTCTGATTAGGTGTGTTAAAAAGGAAATTTGGAACCAACAAGCAAAATATTTCAAAGTTCAGATGTCCTGCTTAGACAAGGAGTTTTAGGTTGACTCTGGTCTCTTTTTACCTAACCTTAGCTGATATGGCAAAGATATAATTAGAACTTTTGGTACAATATTTAGCCCGGGTCGCTGTGTGATGGAATTGTTTGAATGCCGAGCAACTGAAGCTTGTTTGCATCCCAGCGTGTTGTGAAGGCAAACTTCAAAGAAAATATTATATCTCCCAACTCCAGCTCCTGAGTGTCTTGGAAGTAGAATGCAGCACGGCTTAAAAGTCCCTGCTGAGGAAAGGGCAATTTGACACTGAAACTACTGTTAAATCACTATTGAAACACTGAGATGCAAAGGGGGCTCTCATTACATAGGTACAGGAAAAGCCTTTCAGAGCCTGGGGAAAATACACCCAAGCCTTAGGGGAAAAAATGGGGGAGAAAAGTCTTTAAAGTTGGACCGTATGTGTTGACAGAATTTGGAGATTTTAAAACATGTATCTACACATTTATTTTATAAATTGTACATAAGACTGGCTCCTTTTCCAGTGCAAAATCAAATATTTAGATTTGCACATACCTATGGAAGCCAGATTTTAGACAAAAAGGGATTTTTTTGTCAGACTGTCAGTCTCTGAATTTCATCACAATCTGTTCAGCTGTTTTTGTTGCAGACAGGCGTAAAATGTACTGGGTAAGTGTGTGTTTGTGTTTATTATTAAAATGGAAATGCTAAATCCTGCTTTCTAATGGTCTTCACATTCTTTAAGTCTGTACTGGTCAGAAAGAAGCTGACTTATGATGCATGTGTGAAAATCCCGTGGAGTTGGAGAAAGAGGGTCAGTGGCAACTGCTGTTGACCAGCAACTCTGTGAAATACATTTTTGAGCATATTTTTTGAATGACCCTGGCTTTTTGCCTCAATAGCTTTCCCTGTACCTACGCACACTTATCATTGTCTTGAAGAATAGGGAAACGATTTGGGGTGGCAATACTGAGCATGTTTTGCTTAACGTCATAATTTCCTTATCCCATCCCCTGCACTAATGTAAAACTAAGAACTTCAGTCAGCAGTTTCTACATCATTGTGTGTGTGTGTATGCACACACATATACATATACGATTATGTGCAAAGATTGCCTAAAAGAATCTTAAAGTTAGGCCTAGAACCTCCATTAGGTGAGACATTATAGTGAAAAACAAATACTGAATTTTAAATAGTTGCTTATGGAGTTAATTTTTTGTTTTAAAGGACACTGAGGGACAGAGAGACTCAATCTTTATTGAGTTTTTCACATGGCTTTCCTTGCTCCAACACCTAGCTGTGTACGTAGGTGCAGGGGTTTGAACCTGGGTACTTGAGCATGCCGGGCAAGCACCGTAACTGACGAGCCACTGCTCCAGCCCCTGGAGTTAATTCTTAACAGAAATGTATTGTCTCATAGTTCTATAAGCTAAAACTCTGAGATCAAGTCTAAAATCTCTTCCTGGGTTGAAGATAGCACCTTCTTGTTGAGTCTTCTCATGGCCTTACTTTGTGTGAGTAGAGTGAGAATCTCAGGTGTTTCCTTTTATCCTTTTAGGGATACAGTCCTGTCAGATTAGGGACAGGCCATTAAGACCTCATTAACATTAATCACTTACGTAAAGGACCTATTTTCAAGTGCAGTGACATTGCAGGTTAGAATTTGAGTAATTTCATTAAGAAATTAGGTTATTTTAAAATAAAAATACATATAAAGTAACAATATAATATGCATATATTCTTAAATCAGAATTACCCCCTAGATCCCTCCCTATGTGTATATGATTTTGAACGGGCTCAATTCATTCCTCAACACTGAGATAAACTACTGTCCCCTGGAACTCTAGATTTCTTGGCTGTCGGCTGTTTTCACATTAACTTGGTGTAACAGCAGTGTCTATCTTCTGCCCAGAGGTTCTGTTTTGCAATCTTATATAATTTTGATTAATGCCTCATGGAAAAAAATGAATGATCTATATATGTGGTCTAGTAGACAAGTTATTTCTAAGCATAGGATCTTTGGAGAAAATAATTAAAATAATTAAACTTTGGTGGTTAAAAACTTTTGGGAATCACTGGAGGGAATATTACCCTCTTAAAGAGGATTCAGCTGGGGTATTCTTTGAGATCACTTCTAGTGCTCAGACCTAAGAGTCTATATTTAGTTATAGTCATAATTCTTTCCCCAAAATAAGAATGATATGACATTGAGAACCCATTGAAATATAACAAAGATCCATGCTCCACATTTTTAAAGAAGAGACTGTTATTATTAGCTTCATGAGAATAATAAAATACTTGGACCTGCCTGTGTACCATTGGCAGAGACTGCCTGACTGGACATGCAGCAAGCCCATGCCCTCTGCCTAGGCACACAGGTGGATTCCATATCCAGCCTTCTTCAGTTTGGGTCATGTAATTAAATCCTGGAAAATTGAAAAGTGAATAGAAATGATAAACGACACTCCCAACCCTGGCCATAAAATGATGTGAGCTTTCATTCTCTCTCCCCACCTTTGATAGCAACAGTGGAGACCGAATGTTGAAATCCTATGGTACAAAGAGCTTAGACTCTATAGTTGCTACTTGAAAGAGGCAGACAGAAAAAAACTCTCTGACTTCTTTGGAACCCAGGTATAAACTTGGCGTTTGTTTTGTCAGATTTGGGGGTTGTTATTGCAGACAGCATTAATTGTCCTTACGAAGAGAAAACCAAGAAAAATAGCAAGAAATATTGGATAGCCCGAATTTTATGTATTGAAAGATAGGTATCGTTGAGGAAATAACAGATGAAAATACAGAATTTCCACCTGCCTAATCATTTTAAGGAATCAAATGAATGTAGTTGCTGTATTGGGATCACTTTTGTCTTTTCCTGAAAGATTCTGACCAGAATCTTGATTAACTGTCTGTTAATTACTATTTTTTTCCAATAGGCACAACACAAATCACACTAGAATTTCTGATCTCAACTTTTTTCAACCCTTAATACTATCCAACACTGGGACAGATGGTTTAAAAATCCTGATCTGATGTCACCTACACTTTTGCTTTCCCTCTAAAATATACCCTGCTGAGGATTATCTTCTGGATTCCATTTGTTAGACAAAACCCTGCTTTGCTGAGGAATAAAAAATATAGTAAGTTCCTAGTGCTGATGCAGGCATTGTGCTATGAAGGACTCAAAGGTGGAGACTGAATTCATCGCTCGCTAAAGATCTGGATGCAGAAAGGAGTTGTGTGAGTTACATATTTTTCCATATCTGTTTATTCTGTTTTTTCAAATATTAAGCTTTTATACCCCTCTCTCAACCTCAAAAAGGATCTAGTGCCATAGAAAGTGTTAAACAAAAAATCTTACCTAAGGCCATACCTTTTTTTTTTTTTTTTTGAGGTAGCAGGAATTGAACCCAGGGATATTTATCCACTGATCCACACCCCAACCCTCTCTCACTCACTCTCCCTCAAAATTATATATATATTTTATATATATATATATATTACTTTGAGCTTTTGAAACAGTCTTGCTAAGTGCTAAAGCTGGCTTTGAACTTTGCAATCCTCCTGCCTCAGCCACCTCATTTGCTGGGATTACCGGTGTACACCACAGCACCTAGCACCTAGCACCATGCCTCTTTTCTTTTCTTTAAAGACAGAGAAAGGGGGGGATCAATTTTATTTAATTTTTCATGTGGCCTTTTTTCCTCTAACCCTTTATTGTGTGTGTGGTGCTGGGGTTCGAACCCACGTCCTCGTGCGTGCCAGGCAAGTGCTGTAACCAGTGAGCCACTGCTCCAGCCCCACCATGCCTCTTTTCTAATAGCTACTGTTCTATTGGGCAACAGTGCAGGAGCCGTGTATAATTCGGTCAGATTTACACTGATTTGAGTGGCTCATCTCCAATTCCAATGAGGATGGAATCATATAAGATCTGATACATAGAGCCTAGAGTTCACAGGCATATTCATGGATTTTATGTCTTCAGTTAGAAAATCAAAGATAGCACTAGGCTCTGTGTTTGATTCCTACCACCACCACAGCAAAACAAAACAACAAAAAAACCCAAAGCTAATGGTAAATCTAAGAAAGTTAACATTATCATATGCTGTTTTTTATACGTTGATAATAGGTATGTACATTGCTATACATTTTATAGTACAATCTAGTAATATAGATCAAGACATAAAAAATATATACACTTTGACTCAGTAATTGTACATTTAGGCTTTATCCTAAAAATACCAGTAGACATTTATATATAAGGATTTCCATTGCAGCCTTGTTATTAATAGCTATATGTATCATTAAATAAATTATGATATATTTATTTAAGTGGACACTTGTAATTTTTTTTCAGTGCTTGGGGTCCAACCCAGTGCCTTGTACATGCTGGGCTAGCACTGCCACTGAGTCATACCTCAACCTATTATGTGACCCTTGAATAAGATAATGCAGATCCACGTGCCCTCTGTACCCTGCCCCAGCCCCCAGTATCTCTGATTTCACCTCCTACTGCTCTCACACTCCCCCTCTTTGCTCCACTACACATCCCTTGAGAGTCTAGAGCACAATCCCACCTCAGACCTCTGCACACGCGCATCCTTCCCCTGATCTCCCCATGCCTCCTGCCATCCACAGTGCCATGTACGGTGAAGAATGACTGTTGTGGATTAACTTGCATAGAATTACTTTATGTAATATGGAGCTTATATAGATCAGTCCATATAATACTGTTCTATCTAGTATTCTGAATACTGAAGCTTTTATGATATTAAAAATGCTGAAAGCACATATCTCACATGTTAAGGGAGATTCTGTCCATGGGATAGGACAGAAGCAAGGGAACAGCTGTTTTTTCATCAGCAAAAGCAGTATAATTTGACTATTTTGAGAAGAATAAAAGAAGCAACAGAATGTGTGGCTTTCCCTCTTTATTTAAGATTAAATTCCTAACATAATAATTCACACCTCTAACAGAAGATGAATAAATTCTTCAAGCATACATAAAACATATTGAAATGTACCTTCATGGAAAGATGCTCAACCCAAAGGAAATGGAAACAATAATGGTCTGCACTGGGAAGTCTGATTTCATACCAATATCTGTGGAGAAATTTCTGGAGAACAGTAGGGTAATATAGTGAGTGCTAGGAAGATACACAGCAAAAAGTAGAGAATCTAACCCAGAAGATCGGTGTGAATGAGAGAGAGAGAGAGAGAGAGAGAGTGTGTGTGTGCATGCGTGTGTGTGTGTGTGTGTGTGTGTGTGTGTGTGTGTGTTGGGAAGCCAGGGCAGAACTATTGATTAGTATCTGCCAAGAATGCATTCCCCTTTCTTTTGGGAATAAAAGTAATAATGTGAAGTGCTTGCCATTTTTCAGTGACTCAGTGTACCCTGCTCTGTTCTGGCTTTGGGACAGGTAATGGGACTAAAACTATACCTACTAGTCTTCTTTCTAAGAGCTAGATGTTTGAACACAATTATACTAGAGTAGTTGGAACTTCTGGACCCCCAAATTCTAGTTTTGTTTGTTCTGTTTGCTTGTTTTGCTGTCCCCAAGCCTACTCATTCACGCAGCACACACTTATTTCTGTGCCAGGCATGGTGTGAAATAATGATACGTCTGTCCTAATATTCTACTGAAGGTGGCTAATAATAAATACAACCCAGTATATAAGACAGGAAGTACAATCGAGAAAAAGACTGAAGGAGGGAAAGATGATAGGTTTATTGTTGGGTTGGGACTAAAATTTTAAATAAGGATTTAAAGAAGGTGATATGTGAGAAAAGATCAGCAGGAGGTGTAGAATAAGCCAACATGGGAGATCTGGAAAGAAGTCAGGTGCAGTTCTGAGGTAGGATTGTGCCCTGGATCCTCAAAGCGATGAGTGAGCAAACAGAAGGAGGGAGAGGGGAGTAGGAGGTGAAGTCAGAGATGTTTGGGGACTGGGGGAAGATCACTCACACATGGTCAAGGGGCTCAGAGTTCAAGTCTTGGCTTTGCCTTGGAGTGCTCTGGGAGCCACTGAAAGTCTTAAGAAGAAAAGTGACTTTACTTGACCTTGTATTTTAACATCATCTATCTCTCCATTAGGTTGGAAATAGCCCAAGAAAGGGTAAAGGTCGACACCAGGAGATCTGTTAGAAGGCTTCTGAATTCAACCAAGTGGTGGAGGAAGAAGGTGGCTGGGAACTGGGCGGCAGATCTCATGGTAATGGGAAACGGGGATTCTGGAAGTAATCTGCTGTTCAGATTTTCCTTTGATTTTTATGAGCAACTCCATAGCCTTCAAGTAAATTATTTTTCTCTCTAAAGTCAGACATAGTAGATTTTTATTTTCACAACAAGAACCCCAACAGACTGGGAATGTCCATATATAATTAGAAAAATAATAACCTTTTGCTAATTCTGTGACCTTGGGCAAGTTGCTTAACCTCTCTGCATCTCATTTCCTCATGTGTAAATCAGGAAAGTTATAATGGGATGAACCATTGAAAACTGACATTTTTAAAGGTCAAATGTGGTCAAATATCTACCCTTTCATATGGCTCACCTCTAGAACCCAGGAGATTGGCTGTTGTAAGGATTAAATGAGTGATTACATGTAAAATCCCTTGAATCATGCCAAGCACATCATAAGAGTAAATAAGTGTTAGCAATCACTATTCATTATTATTGATGCTTTTCTTTTCCAACGTTGTTTTATGCTCATTTTACTTTAAACCTTGTCACAGCATAATGGGACAGGCAGGGCAGGCAACATCACCCACATGTTTGATAGTGCCTCTGATAAGCACTTTACCGGGTGTCTGTTCACACATTACACCATTTGATTCTCAAAACGACCCCATGTGGTTTGTACCAGATAGATCCAAGCCTGCTTTTCTGCCTTTAGTTAACTAATGAAATAATAAAAAAGTAAGTCTTACTTCTTTTTATTCTGCCTCTCCAAAAATTAAGAGTAATATCGTTACATGTTACCTTCACATGAATATAAATTAATATATATTCATTGATTGAATTCATGAAAGCAAACTTTGGAGGTCTTGATCTTTAAGATCTAGCTAAATGATATGTCTTTCCCTCTGTTATGGTCTGGATATGGGGTGTCCTCCCCAAGCTACTGCTAAGGCAGGAATATTCAGAGGTTAAATGATGAGATTATGAGAGCTGTGATCTAATCAGCCCATCCTAGTTTGAATGGACTGGCTGGTTGGTAACTGTGGGCAGGAGGGGCATGGCTGGAGGAAGAGGGTGTCACTGGGGACATGCTTTTGAAGGGTTCATCTTCCCTGTGGTCCCCTTCCCTCACCCTGCTTCCTTGCTGCCAGGAGAGGAGCAGCTCTTCTCTCTTGGGCCCTTCTGCCATGATGTGCTGCTTCACCTTGGTCCCAGAGCAGTGGGGCTGGCCAACCACGAACTGAGACCTCTGAAACTATGAGCTGCTAATAAACTTTTCTTGTTCTTGTCAGGCATTTTGGCCATAGTAACATAAAAGTTGACTAAAATGTCCCCTCAAATTCTTTACTCATATCTGGTAACACAGGGAAATGTTTTGTGAGCATTCCAAGTAGCATTGCTACCTTTCTATTTATGTGTCTTATCTTTGCTTTGATTCATTATTTACATATAATTTCCCCACACTTAGCACAGTGTCAGGCACAAACTGGCCATCTAATAAATATTCAAAATATTACCATGGAATTAGTGAAAGAATGAATTAATGCTCATTTTCTCTGTTTTATTCATTAGAAAACCAATATCAAACAGGAAAGTAGGTTGCCCAATTTCACAAAACTACTGAATAAGCCAGGAGTCAAGCCCAAGTAGCAGAAAACCATGTCTAGGATGTCATCAAATCTGGCATAAAACTTCAGACCAAAATGAAGCAGTAGGTGTGTGTGCTCAGCCTTGAATGTGCCTACCAGATGAATACCCACCCCAGATGGCATATCCAATTTAGTCAACATCACCTGTGAGCCAAACTGAACAGTAAATGTTAAGACAGGATCACTAATAATGGGGACCTGGAATGTAGCCAGAATTAAAACAATGATCTGCTTAACAATCCCTCTGGGCTGGATGCATGTGGAGAACGGATAAATGCTGGATATCGAAACAGCTGTTCTATGGCAAACTGAAACGGGGCAATCATAGATAGCAAAGGGAGAAGAAACACTTGAAAGTTGTCTTAAATAAAGTAGTGCTTTAAATAGTGTGTGACCTGGCTGTGGCCTTTTAAGAAGCAACCATGATACAAACTACTGTGCCCTGCGTCTCTAGAGAATGAGATAGCTCCTGGTGAACAAAGCCTCTGGGATTATGATAGGCAAGGCTACTGGCCCTACCGTTCCCACCGCACAGATTCAGTACCAGTCCAAATGAATGCTCAAAATCACCCTGGAATATGAAGAACAGAGCTCCAAATTAAATTTCTATATGTCTCCACCTCCTGAACATGATTTTTCCCCCATGAACTCCACATAGACATTTTATAAAATCTCTTATTTTTCATATACTATCCATTGTTCAATCATTTTAAGATTACATGGCACCTTCTCATTAGGATCACAAATTTCCTTAGAAAGAAATCGATGTTGATGTTCAGAGTATCTAAAAACCACCCTGGCATAGGAGGAGACCTTCCTCACAGGTAACCACTACTGCTCCCCTTCTTTGGGGTTGATGACTCTAAACTAGGAAGTACGATGGGTTTGTGCACGTACAGTGCTCTCAAAAAGACTTCTCCATTGATGCCCCAAGTTCTCTCATTTTTATGTTTGTCGATCATTTTGGGAAATCTCATGTCAGTGTGTAATTTATCATCCATTCTACAGTATTAAAATGAGCATGCAAATTACAGATCGGAAGTAGGGACTACCAGGGTAGGTAGCAACCAAGTAAGAGATCAGCTATTCAACATAAAAAATAAAAATAGAAGTAATAATAATACTGTAGTCATACTTGCATTACTCTACTGATAATTGGGGATATGGAAATAAAAAGAATGGTGCTTACCTTAAGGGACATACAGATTAGTAAAAACACATTTTTAACATGGATACAAACAATATAATGGTGTAACATGGTATAAATGGTATAACATGGTAACAAACTGTATAATCAAATGTTTTAAGAATGTGGGGCTGGTTTGGGGCTGGAGCAATGGCTTGGCGGTTATAGTGCTTGCCAGGCATGCATGAGGACCCAGATGCCAACCCCAGCACCACGTATACAATGCAGTGTCAGAGAAATGAAAGTGACATGAAAAACTAAATAGAAATTGATTCTTTCTCCCTCTCGCTCTCTCCCTCTCACTGTCCCTGTCTCCCTTTAAAAAATAAAATAAAAAAGAATAAGTTCTGTTATGATCATTTAATGAGTATAAAATCATGGTAGGATTGGTAAATACAGTTGAGGAAACATTGGCTCAACTCCTCCAAACTTCCTAGTATAAGAATTCCTATTACAACTTCCCCCAAAGATGGCTAGCATGTTTTATTTTTTTTAACAGTCACAGTACTGGGGAGAGAGTCCATTGTTTTCTAACGAAAGCTAAATAGTTTTAAAAGAGTGCATTTTCATATTCACAGCTTAAAAGGCTACTATAATTGTGGATTTTCCTTCCAAGCCCTCTCTAATCTATTCACTGGGAGTGCAGATAAACTGGGTTTTGGACTGGGGGCACAGCTCAGTGGAAGAGCATTTGTCTAGCACGAATGGGGTCCCTGGTTCAATCTCCAATTCCACAAATGAACAAAAAGTCCCAAACCAAACAAACAAAAAAGAAAGATCATATAGATTATATTTTAAAATCCTAGAGATTTTTTACTTATAACAAAAAGTCTTCTGATTTTCACTTTTATATAAAAAATTATCAAGTGTCACTTTCGCTAAATCTCAGTAACCCTAGGGTTACTTTATTATTTATCTATTCTTAAAGAGAGAGGAACAGTGAGAAAGAGAGAGAAAGAGAGAATCAGTTTTATTCAGTTTTTCGTGTGGCTTTCATTGCTCTGACCCTTTCTTTGTGCACGTGGTGCTGCGGTTGGAACCCGCATCCTTGCGCATGCAAGGCAAGTGCTGAAACCGTTGGGTCACTGCTCCAGCCTCCTAGGATTACTTTTTTTTTTTTTTAATAAATCTATCAGTTATTTAATTATGTTCTTGGTAAGAAATTTAAAACACCCATTTGTGAGGATAAATTCCATTTGTTAGAGCAAAGACTGATCGCATGTAGCCCTGGAGCTGAGGAAGAGGTTTGATTTTGGGTAAAATTTGTGAGTCCACAGCTTTCTGATCAACCTTGCAATGTTCTGTAATCTCGTATTTCTCTTTCTCCGGGTGAAGACCTCACCTTCCTGGTGTCTGGGCTTCCTCAGCTTCTTCTTGAAGGAAGCATCAGTGAGGTGTTTGGGATTTTCATGTTGCTAATATCAATCTTTGTGGAGGTGGTGATAACAAATTTCTGGTATGTTCTACGCAGAGGAACTCATTTGAGGGAAAGAGGCCCAGTCACAAGAAGCAAGCCACTGCTCAGCTGCTTCGGGACAACCACTCTCGCTCCACACGGCCCAGTGGGGATGATGAAGACGGTCCCGGGAGTGAGGCTGGCTGCAGCTTTCTCACCTGCTGACTGAAGGGGTTTAGCCGTGGCTCAGTGGCTTTCCTGGCACCTCTTCAGTAGGATAATATCTAGGCATTTTACAAAGCTTGACCACCCTGATACCACCGTTCTTGTCGCCACCAACTGGCTTTGTGACTGTAGCAAGAACCTTCTTCTTCTTTCCACCTTGGGTGTAGCAGGTGAGCATTCCTCTTGAACATGGCCTTGCACAAATACATGGCAGATCGGGAGTATCTGCCAACTCCTCCAACCAGGACGGGATACCAGCTGCAGTGGGGCTTCCCTTTTTGGGCTTCTGAGCCTTAGCTTTAGCCTTTTTCACTGTGCCAACAGCATCAGCTTTCTTGGGTCCTAGGTTCTTCTCCTTAGTGTCCGGCTTCTTCTCCGCCTTTTCTCCCGTCATCTTGCAAGATGGGAAAGAGCCCCTAGGATGACTTTTAAGGAAAATGTTGTAGGATAACTTCGGCAAAGCCAGGCCATTTCCCCGTGTTCATCCATTTCCCCGTGTTCTTATTTCCTGGTTTGTTCCCAGTTGGTAAGTTGCTCACCAACACCTTGCTCATTTAACTTTTGATAGGAAATTTAGACCTTCCTTAAGCATTTTGACATAGGCAAACATTTACTGATCTTTACTCAACTCTGGTTGATAGACACAGATCTACAAAATATCCCAACTCTCAAGGAGCTAACAGTCAAACTGTAGCAGAGATGTAATAAGGGCAACACCGAGTTAAAACTCGAGTGGGAGTCAGTTCTTTTCCACCTGTGTTGGCCTTCACTGCTGAGAGGACCACATTCCAACCAGAGAAAGTATTTTCATATGTAAGATGTGCACATTTTTAACCTGTGATGCAGTTATCCACGGGACATATTCTACTAATACTCCTTGTATGTAAACCATTTGATCAGTCCGGGCAAACTAATTTTGTAGCTTTCTGATAGCTATTGTGGGATCATATTGATGGTTTGGATATATTTCTAAAGAACTATAAAGCTGCTGGATTTTTAGAAAAGTAAGAAGGCTTGAAAAACACCTCAAGTACTATAAGATAGCATCTTAAATATATCTTTGGGATTATTTCTGAGATTATATAATAATAATATATATATATATATGTATGTATATATATACATATACATATATATATATATATATATACACTCACACACACATACATATATAAAGGGACCTTAAAAAAACTAGAAGAAAATATGGATGATGAGATGAGAGGAATTACCCATGCTCTTTCCCACCACCACATTCCAGGTTATTTATTTTGAGCTGGTCTTTAAGATATCTTCCTGGTAACCAAAATAATTCTATTGTCTCTTTGCTGTTGCTCATTGTTTGCTACCAATTAAACTCCAACAGTAAAGCAGTTTTGTAAGAGCATGGCAGTGTCACATTACAGAGAACAGATGTCAAAATAAAGGTTCACTAACTTGAAGCAACTTACATAAATAGAGCTTTCAGGTATATTCCCGGCCGTGAGAGCAGAGAGGGAAATCGGATTTTGTGTTGTTGAATGATACCAAGGACAGGCTCTTTCCTTGATATGCCAACAGAGAGAATTTTGTTAACAGTGTTCTGTGAACAAAACACTTAAGAGAATGTATGTATACAATAGTTTAAAAAAAAAGGGTTACTGACACAGATGCCAATTTGGTGGGGCATATGGAACATTTACACTTGCCTTTTTCTTTCTTTCTTGCTACAGCTGGTGCTGATTTAGTATGTGAAATTTTACTAGCAGGAGTGCTAATCAAGACAGAGATTCTGTAAGGATTTAGTCATTTATGTAGGGGAAACTATGGGTATCATTAAAAAGTAGAAGATCATCTTACGGAAAAACATTATCATTATCAACCTCATTTTTAAACTAAACAGACACAATGGTACTGTAAGTATCACTTTAGCAGCCGAAAAAGTCAGAATGTTTTCTGATAATGTTCAAAGAGGATTGCACCCACAGTTTAAAGTTTTGGTAGCGGCACATTAAAGATTGGTAGTGTCAGAGAAATGCAGAAGGGTGAGCAATTTAACAGCTAGCTGTTGAACTTTTCTGTATGGTAGTTCAGCAAGCAGGACTACTTTTTGGAAACATCAGTTTTTATTTTATTTTTGAACAAAATTTGATTATCATGGTATAGAAAGTGAAAGCATTTCTCTAAATCATTTGGGGAAGTTGGAGGAAAGGGAAAAGTGTGTAGGGTTTTATTTTTTCCTCTTACATTAAAAATGTTTTGAGATATGTTCATACACTAATTCCACTGGCCGTATAGGAGTTCAGAGGAAATTAAATTTAAAAAAATCTTTGCTAAATAGCAGCAGCATCATTGTCGGTACATTAAATATGTTGTACAGGTGGCTTGGTAGAGTTGGAGACCTGAACGGCAGCTACAAGACATCTGCTGCCTGAGGAAACTTGCAGTGCGGCAGAGTGGCGTTTGTAGCTCCCTGTGGAAAGGTGCCAGCTGCCCATGGTGTCGCTTCTGCAGATGAACTGAAAAGTCTCCTAGGTGCTTCAGTGGCAGTAGTGCATCCTTCCCACCCCCCTCTCCCAGAGAATTTAAAGGACAAGAAGGACCTATAGCGAGCGCCCGGTGAGATATTGTTGGGGAAGTTACAGATCATCTTTTCAGTATTACTATCAATGTGAAAATAAGCACTTGCCTGCGATCAAATACTTGTTATTCTATTTTCATGTTTAATTTCTATAACCTACTGCAAGTTGTTTATTTTTGAAGTATCATGATTCATGCCTTAAAAGTCTTCAGAAGAAATAAAGTATGCTAAAATTCAAGCAATAAATATTTTATTATAAAGTAATTAATGGTTATAAATGTCTTAGATGGTTGCTTTGTTTTAGAATATTATGATATAGATGTAACACTTAAAAGCAGAATACACTTTATATCTTATAAATAACTATTGTGACTAACTGACCAGTTATAATTCATTTATTTGGTGTTACCATATTCCAACCATGTTAAAAGTAATAGGGACAAAATTGTGTAGACAACCCACATCTTCGCTCATAATCTGGAATATTTAAAAAATTATGAGTAAATCCCTTAATCTCTTTTTTGGTATTGTGTATTGAAACCAGGGATGCCCTACACTGAGCTATATCCCTAATCCCCTTATTTTTTATTTTGAGATAGGTTCCCACTAAATTGCAGTGGCTAACCTTGAACTTGCAATCCTCCTGCCTCAGCCTCCAAATTGCTGGGATAACAGGTGTGATATAATTTTAATTTTATGTACATATATATATATATATATACACACACATATATATTTTCAGTCAGGTCTCAACGACAAATTTGCTCTAAAAAATGCACGATTATTTGAGTTATGTGATCAAGACTGGAAATATTGAAGACCTATCCTTAAATACATAAAGAGAAAAGGAAAGTAAGTTTGTACTGTTAAACTTTAAAACAACAAATGCTAAATGTTTCCTCTTTGCCCTACTGTCAAAATTCCCTTCCATCTTCAATAATGTCTAAGAAATTACATTTCAAGAAGGAAAGGACAATTAGCAAATTTGAGTATGGGATGTCTTAAGCACATTTGGAAAGAGAAAGAACTAAAATTATTTTTAAAGGTGACAACTAGACAGATAAAAAAGTATTTTTAGCTACATGTTTACACACACACACACACACACACACACAATTTTGTGACTTCTAAGCACTAATAAGTTTCCTTTAAAAATTCCCACTTCATGCCAGTCAGATTGGCAAAAATGAAGAATATAAACAATAATAGATGCTGGAGGGTTTACAGAGAGATAGGAACACTAGCACACTGTTGGTGGAACTGTAGATTAGTACAGCCCCTCTGGAAAGCAGTGTGGAGAATCCTCAAAAAATCATGTATGAACCCACCATACGATCCAGCTATCGCTTTCCTGGGTATTTTTATTCTCAGGGGAGTTGGATTCAACACATTACAGTGACACAGCAAAATCTATGTTCATAGCAGCTCAATTTATAATAGCGTAATTATGGACCCAACCCAGATGCCTCACTGGATGCATGGATCCAAAAACTGTGGTACATATACACCATGGAGTTCTACTTAGCAATGAAATTACAACCTTTGAAGGTAAGTGGATGGCCATGGAAGAAATCATGTTCAGCGAAGTTAGCCTAACCCAAGGGTTGAATGACATCACTCTTCTGCGGAGCCTGGAGCTAGACCCAGGCCTGTGTGAAAGGTGGTCAACTCTCATGTGTTAGACCCAGCAAAGGCATAGTAAAACATAATCTAGGGCATTCATAAAGTTGTATCAGGAAGGGGGGGAAGGGAGCAAGGGGGAACGGTAAGGGTGGGAGAATAGGGTGGGATCTAGGGGGTAAATCTAATTTAAGAATATATAATATATTGTTTTGTTGGATGCATTTTGATTGTATAATAACTAAATTTCTTAATAAAAAACAGCAGCAGGAAAAAACTGTTTAACTGTGTTGAAGGAAGTAATTTTTATTTATGAAACTGTACCTGATGAATATTATTTGAGATTTTTCTTAGTGAGGCAATCATATAAGTGAAAAACGTTTTTTGATATGTTCTGGGACAAAACCTTTATCTCTCTTTAAAACTGTATTTAATTAGCTTTTAATCACTTGTTCTGCTGTTCATACTTGTTCTGCTGTTCATACTTATGAGTAATAAGGAAAAATAAAATGCCATATTTGAAAAACAAACAGGTATTCATTTTCTTTAAAATATGAGGTTAGTCAGCTAGAGAATAAATTAAGAGGGTTCACAAACTGTTAATGGTGACAGCAAGCATATGGCAAATTTGAACTGTCTGCAGGTCAGATTTTACTTTTGCTTTCCAAGTGTCTGTCAGTCATTGTTAGGATCTAAATACACGTGTTAATGGGTGGAATTCAACGATATGAATCTGTTCAGCAAATTTTTTGAGCAAGTGATATTTTTTGGTCTTTGTCTCCTACTTGAAAGCAAACTCACCAAATGTGACCTGGAAGGACTAAGTCTTTGCAAGGTAGTGTTGTCTTTTCTTTGTTCAGTTAGGGAAAAAAAGATGTATAATCAAATATTGTGTGCGTGTGTGCATGCTCGTATGTGAGTGTTGATGTGTATACCTCGATTGGTGTATCAAAGATGCTCAGATTGCTGCGTTGCTGTCTTTATAACTGTTTCTTGCACTGTGAGTCTACCTTTTTTTGTGGCAGTGAAGAGCCTTCTCTTAATTTCTCTACTTCCATCAGAGTACCTTTCTAAGGCCATGTTTGTGACACTGGAGACTAATGACAGTTGGACCATAATGAATGATTCTGCCAGAAATGGTAATCAGAGGAGCACACAAGTACAACTGGGATAAAAATCTGAGTTCCTGCAACATTATGGAGCAGGTTCAAGAAAAACTCATGAGAGAGGGAAAAGGAGGAGGAGCAGAGGTTTGATATAGGAGAGTTTTGAAATGACAAACCATACAACATCCAAAGGGTTGAAGGCACTGAACTCAACGCCCATTTGTGAGCGTAGATGAGAGGGTGCAGGTACCTCAAGTGGCAGGAGTTGCCTCATTGAGATATTTCCTACAGAACTACTTGGTTCTGGCTCTGAAGAGGTTATGGAGTCAAGTGTTGAAAAGTGAGAAAGGGTGCCTATTTCTCCAGGGCCAAAATAATTCTGCTCTAGTTTCAAATTCTCTTGTCAAAATGACAGGAAAACACTGATCTTAAGACATCAGGGTTTTCAGGACTCTCTGATGGAATGTTTATTGTAGGCTGGGGCCAACGGTAGGAGGTTCTGGAAGAGAATCCAGCTTCCTAATGGTAGAGGGGATGATAGACTCTGAACTGTGGGAACCAGGGGGCAGGACTTAGCTGTCAGAAGCAAGGTGATGTAATGCTGTGTCTTAATAGCAGCTGGAAGAGACCCCCGTCCCTGCTGCAGCAGTTGAATGCAAGGTGAGACAGTCTCTTCTGTCTGACTGGGGCCATCGACTATGATTATTTTCACCTTGGGTTGCTGTCATGTAATGGGCCCATTGTGGGTCTTCTCAGGTCCACTGTAACAGTAAAAGTACAAAAATGGTAACTATGAGCTGAGACATGAAAACTGATGAGGACCAGGGCCAACCAACCAGGAAAGTCACCAGGACCAGCAAAAGTGCTAAATGAAGGGGAGGACTCCAGCATGGCCGGGGAAAGAGGGGAAAGACAAATATGTTACCACCTCGAGTCAGCTGCTCTAGTGGGAGGCGGCCTTCTGTCCAATTCACCTTCCTCTTGTAAATTTTACTGGAACTTTTGACCAACCAGGATTCTGAAGAATCTTTTTAACAGAAATACTTAGTCATTCTTAGAAATTATATTGCTTGGTATAAAGGATCTCACCAATTCTCCTTTGCTGTGGTCCAGGGATTTTGGCAAACCTCTGACAAATTATTTATCCCCAATGTAGAGTGTGTGTGCACATGTGTGTGTTCTTCTGTATGTGGGACTATGTATTTTAGAGTCAATAATGCTTGTAACCTTGATAACTGCTCAATTATAACCAAGGTTGCTGGAGTAGGTCATGAATGATGCCAGCTGGCTCTCCTACAAATTCATGCCACTGACCTCAGCTGAGTCCTTTCTGCTATTCTGCAGTCTTTTTTTGTCTCTCTGTTTTTTTTTACCCCTACTGTATTTTCCACAGCTGCAGTTCTAAGCCTTTTCCATTTTCACAGGTCCAAAAAAGTGTTCCTGTACATTCAAACCAGAAGATGACCTCAAAACTCACTTGAAAGTGATTGACGCTGTCCAAACTCTAGCTTGCTAATCCTCTCTTGTCTTTTGGGATACTGTTCTCTTGTGGATCTCTCTCTTTCTATTGCACACTCTTTTCCTTCTCTCTCCTCTCAAGAAGAGGTTTCCCACAGTTCTTGTTGGCCATCACTGTCATCTTTCTAACAATAACCCAGGCACAAAATAAATCAGTATCCTTGCACCCACTCTATCTCATTTCAGTTCCGTGGTCCTAAGTTTTGTCTTTAAAGTCTGTGCTTGATATCACACAGGTTAAAAGCTCATTTTCTCCCTCCTTGACTGTCACGGTTGTGCATGTCTCTGTTTTCAGTGTCCACCAGAACAATCTTTTTGAAACATAATCTTGATGATTTTTTCCAGTCAAGACTTTCTTTTTGATTTTACTTTTTATTTTGAATAAAATGTTTTATTATGAAAGCAATACTTTATTTTGTGAAATACAGCATTTTAAAAAACATAACATGTAAGTAGCATTTGAAAATAATAAAATGACCAGTGTTCATAACTCAGCTGAAGAATTAAGACCGTACCTTTATTTTTGCAAACCTTTGGTTTGTGAGTTCCGGTCCGATTGCAGTTCCTTTCCGTATCCCGTTGCAGTTGCACCCTCTCTTCTTTGCCCTCAGGTAACCACTAGCCTGAGTTATGCTCATTGACTTGTTTTTCTTAAGGTTTACCAATTGTGTATGTATGAATTTATGTAGATGATGTATATACATATATATGTAAAACAAAATGTGTATTATAATGGTGCATTATAGCTTTCTATTTTTTTAAAGAAAGAAGGACAGTAAGAGAGAGAGAGAGAGAGAGAATTTTATTGAGTTTTTCACATGGCTGTTGTTGCTCTGACACTTAGTTGTGTACATGGGTGCCGGGTTTTGAACCTACACAGGTTCGTGCATGCCAGGCAAGTGCTGTAACCGCTGAGCCACCGCTCCAGCCCTTTAGCTTCCTATTTTTACTCACATTTCAATTTTGGGATGCATCACTATATTCTGTTTCAAGAATACATTCCAATGTATTTTTTATTCTATGCTTGTTAGGCATTTGGATTAATTTATTATTACAAATAGTGTTACTACAATGATATTATATAAATTTCCTCATAGTCAGCTATTCAAGAGTTTTTAGAGGATGTGTACCTAGAAGTGGTATTAGTGGGTATGCACAAATAGACCACTAAAAAGCAATTTCTACTTGTTTTCCAAAATAGTTTGCCAATTTACTCTACATCAGCAATGCATGAGGAGTTTCTTTGGTGCACAAATTACCAATACCTGTCATTTTTTTAGACTTAGTTTTGCAGTCCATTTGTGTGTGCTTCATAATTTATGGTAGATATAATACATATTTTCTTGATCATTTTTACATTGTTCAGTCATCCTTTATGAAAATCAATTCATTATATTGCCTTTCCATTTTAAATGAGTCATTCAAATTTTTCATTTTAATTAGCAAGATTTTCAAATTTATTTTGACTAGTAATCCCTAACCAATCTTTTCCTTATTGTTTTATGCAGCTTTCTGTTTACTTTTAAAAATTATTTACTACCCTAAAATGGTAAATATATTTTTCTATATTCTCTTTTAAAGTTTCAAAGTCTTGTTTTTTAAATTGAAGTTCTTGATCTAAGTGGAATTGATTGTTGATGGGGTGGAAGACACTAACTAATTTTTCCTTATATTTAATCAGTCATCCCATCATAGTTTCATGATAAATTTATCATTTCCCGCTGATTTGCAAGCACAGATCCTTCATATGTCGGGTTTCTGCTTAGGCATATAGATCTGATTCTGGGATTTTTGGTCTTGCTTCATTGGTCTTTGAATTTATATCTATGTTTATATAGATTTATACCAAATTGTATAAATCTATACAATATATAAATTTATACCAAATTTATACCAAATTGTCTTAATTACTGTATATTTATAAGTCTTGCTGTTGTATTGATCAAGTCCCTCTATTTGATTATTA
>PVKS010015141.1:24548-46759 GCA_004027875.1 Aplodontia rufa | reverse complement strand
AAAGCAATTCTCAAGTTCATATGGAATAACAGGAGACCCAGACTAGCCAAAACATTACTCTATAGAAAGGAAGAAATAGGGGGTATCTCAATCCCTGACCTGAAATTATATTACAGAGCTGTAGTAGCAAAAACAGCATGGTATTGGTATCAAAACAGAACTGAAGACCAGTGGAACTGAATAGAAGATCCTGAGACAAACTCCCATATCCTTAACTATTTGATATTTGATAAAGGGGGCAAAAGTATAGTGTGGAAGAAAGATAGCCTGTTCAACAAATGGTGTTGGACAGCCATGTCTAGACAACTGAAGCTGGATCCTTATCTTTCACCCTGCACAAAAATTAAATCAAAATGGATCAAAGACCTGGATATTAAGCCTACAACTTTAAACTGATTAGAAAAAGAAGTAGGGTCAACACTGCAGCATATAGGAGTCGGCAGCTACTTCCTTAGCAAAACTCCTATGGCTCATGCTGTAAAATCAAGAATAAATGAATGGGATGCAATTAAACTAAAAAGTTTCTGCACAGCTAAAGATCTAGTCAAGCGCATCAAGAGAGAACCTACAGAATGGGAGAAAAGTTTTGCCTGCTGCACCTCGGACACAGGGCTAATATCCAGAATATACAGGGAACTAAAGAAACTAAAGTCCAAACTCACAAATAATCCAATCAATAAATGGGCTAAAGAACTCAAATGGAGCTTCTCTCCAGAGGAAGTCCAGAAAGCCCATAAATATATGAGAAAATGCTCTACACATCATTAGCTATAAGGGAAATGCAAATCAAAACTTCAATGAGATAACCACCTCACTCCTGTTAGAGTGGCAAAAATGAAGAATACAAACAACGACAGATGCTGGAGGAGCTGTAGGAAAAGAGAAACACTGTCACACTGCTGATGGGAATGCAAACTGGCACAGCCACTATGGAAAACAGTGTGGAGAATCCTCAAAAAATTAAGGATGGAACCACCTTATGACCCAGCTATCCCACTCCTGGGTATTTTCCCAAAAGAGTTAGAATCAGCGTATTATAGTGATGTGGCTTCCTCAATGTTTACAGTAGCTCAATTTACTATAGCTAGACTATGGAACCAACCCAGATGCCCCTCACTCGACAAGTAGATACAAAAACTTTGGTACATATACACAATGGAATACTACTCAGCCATTAGAGAAGACGATATTATAGCTTTTGATATCAAATGGATGGAGATGGAAAGAATTATGCTTAGTGAAGTCTCCCAATCTCAGAGACTCAAGGGCCGAATGGTTTCTCTCATCTGTGGATGCTAGAATATATGGGGAAGCAGTAGGGTAGATGGCTAACCTAACAATACTTCAAACTGAATGACTCTCAGAGTAATAGGGGGATGGCTTCCTAGGATACTTGGAGGCGTACGGAGGGGGTTGGGGGGGAAGGGTGTATGAAGAACTCATAGGAGACTGGAGAGTGGGAATATGGGGGAAACATCCCAGAAGCCGATGTCATTCCTCCACAAGATACCCATTTAACTCAGGAGTTCTTCTGGGGGAAAATGCAACAGGTGAAACCCAAGGTGGTCATCCATGTTTTGGCATTACCCTGGATAACAAAGTATATATATATTGATTACTGTTGGTTTGACAATGTTTCCCCCTCAATTGTATCTCTATATACTTCGAATAAAAAAAAAAATAGGGGCTGGATGGGGGCTGGAGTGGTGGCTCAGTGGTTACAGAGCTTGCCTGGCTTGCACTAGGACCGCAAGTTCAAACCCCAGCACCACATACATTGCGAAGTCCTGGAGCAACGAAGACCACATGAAAAACTAAAAAAAATTGTTTAAAAAAATTTTTTTAAATATACTTTAGCCAGGTGTAGCCATTTACAACTGTAATCCCAACCATGTGGGAGGCTGAGGCAGGTAGATCACAAATTCCAGGTCAGCCTACACAACATAAAAACATAAAAGGGCTGGGGTGTAGCTCAATAGTAAAGTACCCCTGGGTTCAATCCCCATTACAGTGGGAAGGGAGAATATGTCTGACATAATTAGAAAAAAAATTCCAAAGGAAATGGCAAAAAAATGCCAAACAATATCAGTACTATTGAACTAATAATCACCCAACATTGCAACATATATTAGGAGATATATTATTTGGGGGTTTTTTCCTACTTCTTTTTTTCTACTAAAGTTTTAACCCAGGGATGCTTTATCACTAAGCTACATTCCCTGTCCTTTTTGAGATAGGGTCTCACTAAATTGCTGAGGCTGGCCTCAAACTTGCAATCCTGCCTCAATCTCCTGAGTCACTCACAAGAGATATACTGGAAATGAAAGTTTTTCAGGGATCTTTCCCTATCTAAACTAGTATCTTTCCCTACCTAGTTAGTAATCATTATGCCAATATCAAACCAATAATAGTTATATCTGCTATATATCAAAAAAGAAAGTACTTACTAGGTTTATATAAACCAAAAAGGGGAAACTAGCTTGCAATCCAAATTAAGTACAGCAGAAGATGTACATAATCTGAGACATATACAAATACCAAGTATTTGTTGAATCTATTTATTGGCAAAAAAACAAACAAAAAAAAACCAAAAACAAAAACAAAAAAACCCTGCAGCAGATTGGCTTGCCTTTTCAAACACCTTGAAATTATAGAACTTATTTCTCAGATATAAATCCAGCCAGGTGTGGTAGCACACTCCTGTAATCCAAGCAACTTGGGAGGCTGAGGCACAAGGATCACAAGTTTGAGACCAGCCTTAGCAATGAGTGACGCCCTAAACAACTTAGAAAGACCCTATCTCAAAATAAAAAATAAAAGGGGGCTGAGGGTGCCATTCAGTGGTTAAGTGCCCTTGGGTTCGATTTCCAGTAAACACCCCCTCCAATATTTTATTTACATAAAATATATAAATTTAGCTAGAATTATTTTTTTTTAAGACAGAAGGACAGTGAGAGAGAGAATATCAATTTTTATTAAGTTTTTCACATGGCTTTTGTTGCTCTGACATTTTGTTGTGTACGTTGTGTGCTGGGGTTTGAACCTGTGTACTTGCACATGCTGGGCAAAAGCCGTAACCACCAAGCCATTGCTCCAGCCCCATAGCTAGAATTATCTTTAAAATGTGATTTTTAAATGAGAATTACAAAAGAAACCTAAGGAAGTTCAATGTGTTGTAGAAGGAAAAACCTCATTGTTCTAGCCTACTTCTAGGGAGAAATCACTATTACTTTATTATATTTCAGTAAGTTGACTAATATAAAAAGTTACAGTCCAAACACTCAATTTTTTTGAGATGATTTAGTATAACTTTGTAAGAACAGGTCACTCATTACTCTCAAAACCACTATAACTCATATGACCTTGGTTAAAATTGAGCTTTTATGTTTATGCAGTTAACAGTAAAAAATGAAAGTTACCTTATGACTATATATTTGCTCCAAATGAAATACAAATGACTGCAGCCCTAGCTAACAGCTTGACTATAATTTCATGGAAGACTCTGAGCCAGAACCACTCAGTTAAGTTGCTTCTGAATTCTGGACCCGTGGAAAATGAAAGATAGTAATAATTACTTCTTGTCTAAAGCTAAGTTTTGGGGCAATAGTTAGCACAATAAATAATTAATATATCAATATATGTAATATGTGTATAATCAATATATAATAGATCTAGGGACTGGGGTTATAGCTCAAAGGTATAGCATTTGCCTAGTGTGCACAAGGCCCTAGAGTTGATTCAATAGCACTGGAAAGAAAATAAAGGTCTATGTATACAAGTAATCAATGGCAGGATTTCTCCCCTTGTAACAGATTTCATTAATGTCCCATGAACAGACTATAAGATAGAAATAGAGGTTCCAGAATTAGTTACCTGTACAATTGGTGGAGTTGTCTGAGAATAAGGAGATGTCACACCATAGACAGTTGGACATGTCTGTCCTTGATAATATATGGTTGCTTGAGATTGTGCAGGAGAATACTGCTGCTGTACACTGACAGATTGTTGGTTTGAATCCCAAACAGTATAATTCTGTCCCTGGACTGGACCTGGGGCTGGTACTGGCATGACAGCAACACTGGAGTCCTGGTGTACCACACCATCACTCTGGGCCACGTACTGTGAACTGGAAACTTCCACAGGAGCTGCTGCATGTGGTACCACTGGCACTGGTGGAGGGGCAGCAAGAGTTTCTGTAGAATGTCCCACCAAGGGTTGAGCATGATCATAAGGAGCAGGAGAACACACAGGTTCCATGCTGGGTGTGGGCAAGAGCACCTTTCCAGCATTAGGATTGCTGGGATCCACATATGCCTGCATGGGATAACCTGGTGGATAGCCAGCAAAGGGATGATGAGAGGCATTATAGCCAAGAGAGTCATAGGGCAGCGGTGATGTCATTCCCAGGTTCTGCATCTGCTGCTGTTGTTTCTGAGCCTCCCGTTGAGCCACCTCTTGCTCAAACAGCTTCCGGCGCTCTTCTGTGGAAAGTTTATTGCGGTCTTTAATTCGTACTTTCTTTTTAGAAGTCGGTGTATCATATCTAGTAGGAAAAAATAGGAGGAACACAAAGTTATTCACTAAATTGTGGACATAATCAAAGCACAAATAGATATTATGCCACTCATTATTCAACCACTTACCATAACAACTCCAATCTGGAACTGGTTAAAAAATCATACTCAAACTTAGTTAAGGAGTCTTGCAGAGAGAACCCAAGAAAATCAATATTAAATGAAAACAATTTCACCTCTATTCTCAGACTTCAAATTAAAGATACTTAATATCAGCCTATTCTTCTTTATAGTTGGAGACTATCCTGTAACTACAAATTCTGAAATTTAAAAGAAAAATGTGTCATGAGCCAGTAAACAATCCAATATTCAATCCAATTCGTTGCTCCAGTACTTCATTGTGTACGTGGTGCTGGGGTACAAACCCATATCCTTGTGCATGACAAGTAAGCACAGAAACTGTGTTGAGCCATCACTCTAGCCCCATGGAAAAGATTTTTTAAACACAATAAGCACTAACCATAAAGGATTCATACAATACATGAGATATTACACCATAATTTTAAAATTTTGCTAAGATACAAAAATAGTCAAAACACAAGCCATAAATGGGTAGATATTTGCAAAAAGTATCACTAAAAGAGCATTATATTGGGGCTGGAGTAGTGGCTTGGCAGTTACGGCGCTTGCTCGGCATGCCCAAGTACACAGGTTCCAACCCCAGCACCCACGTACACAACTAAGTGTCGGAGCAACGAAAGCCATGTGAAAAACTCAATAAAAACTGATTCTCTCTTTCTCTGTCTTGCTTAAAAAAAAAAAAAAAGTGCATTATATTTAGAATACATATATATATGAAGAATTCCTAAAACTTAAAGATAATTCACTAAATGGACAACAATTACAAAAAGATACTTCACAGAAATGAAAACAAATGTCCAAAAACAAAACAAAACAAAACCATATGACAAGATGTCTGATCTATTTAGTAACCAGAAGAATATAAATTTAAATAATAATAAGCTACCATTACACACCCCAAAAGCCCAAAATTAAAACTTCTGGCAACTATAATATATAAACATTATCGTGTCAATATTTTAAAAACAAAATTCAATTTAAAGAAAAACTTCTCTGGAACAAATGTTTTCTAGCCCTGAATGGACAGTTAAGTGGTTTGTTTCTCTACCAGCATAAGACAACTTCTGATGTTTTTATTTTATTATTTTAAAAACATTTACATGTTATCAAGTAGAAACTATTTAAGTACCAATATTCTATTAAATTTCCACATCCATGTACTATTATTACTATCATTACTGTCTTAAGATTTATATCAATAAAATTTTATACTAAGAGAAGGTACTAATTCCAAAGCCACTGGGACCAAAGTTATAAGTAGATTCAGAGGGCTAATTGCATATGACTTGTGTACTTTTTGTCTTGCCCAAAAGAGAGAAAAACTCACATATCACTTACCTGTCATCTGGCCTTTTTGTTCCCCGCTCATAGGCAGAAGCGGGTGGTGAGAGGGAGCTCCTTCGTTTCCTTTTCTCCTTATTCTGAGTTTGCTTATCTGGATCTCTCTCTCTTGACCTGTTAGGAGTCTTTGGGGCAGCTGTTTGATCTCTGAAACCAACAGCATCCCTTCCTCGTTCGGTTACTAAAGGAAAAAAGGTTTTCAAAAAGTTTACCTGGTAGACTTTTCTCCATTATAAAAGCATATCAACTAACCAATTAAACTTGCACCCAGCAAATAGACCTATGAATCCTTCCCTTACCTACCTAGTATGAAATTTGGGTGAGACAAAAATCTTATTTGTGTATCCACTGCACTTATAAAAATTCTTTTCAGGAAATGCAAATCAAAACTTCAATGAGATACCACCTCACTCCTGTTAAGAGTGGCAAAAATGAAAAATTCGAATAACAACAGATGCTGGAGGGGCTGTGGGAAAAGAGGAACACTGTTACACTGCTGGTGGGACTGCAAACTGGTACAGCCACTATGGAAAGCAGTGTGGAACCAACCCAGATGCCCCTCACTCGACAAGTGGATACAAAAACTTTGGTACATATATACAATGGAATACTACTCAGCCATTAGAGAAGGCTTTTGAAATCAAATGGATGGAGATGGAAAGAATTATGCTAAGTGAAGTATCCCAATCTCAGAGACTCAAGGGCCAAATGGTTTCTCTCATCTGTGGAAGCTAGAATACATGGGGAAGCAGTATGTTAGACGGCTAAGCTAATAATGACTTCAAACTGTATGATTCTCAACGCAACAGGGAGACCACTCCCTAGGACACTTGGAAGGCGTAGAGAGGGGGTTGGGGGGGGGAGGGTGTAGGAAGAAATCCTAGGAGACTGGAGGGTGGGAATATGGGGAAATCATCTCAGAAGGAGAACTCTGTCTTACATGAGATATCCATTTAACTCAGGAGTTCTTCTGGGGGAAACAGCAACAGGGGGAACCCAAGCTAGGCATCCATGACATGGCATTAGCCTTGGATAACTAAGTATATATACATTGGTTCTTAAATGTTTGATAATGTTTCCCCCTCTATATCCATCTAATAAATAAAAAAAAGAAAGAAAGAAAAAAATTCTCTTCAGGACTAGAGTGGTGGCTCAGTGGTTACAGCGCTTGCCTGGCATGCACAAGGACCCCCAGGTTTTGAACCCCAGTACTACATACAAAACTAAGTGTCAGAGAAACAAAGGCCAGATTAAAAACATAAATAAAATTGCTTCTTTCTGTCACTTAAAAAAAAAAAAAAGAGAGACTAGCCTCTTCACCTTCTATGGGGCCTTACCAGACTAGGTACTTTTGTAAACTATTGGGGACCTACATAAGAATTTATTTTGCCTATGCTCCCAATGGTTTCAACTCAGCGAGCCTAGGGAGATAGCCTGTGATAATCAACTCTTCGGCAGTGGCACTTGTTTTGCCAACCAATACTGCCCCTGCAGCATCATCTCCTTCTTTATGGGAAGAGTTCTTTGTAGCCCTAAACAGGAAGTTATGCAAAGACTAAACCATTACAATTTTAAAATATGAAAAAGGAAAAAAAAAAAAAGAAAAGAAAACCACACAGCAGCTTCTTCACTGTATTAATACTGGCACAGTGCTAGAGGAGTTCAAGAAACCAGTGACAGCTCCGATAATTAAGCTTATTGCTTTAATCCCCCAGAAAGGTTCAAAGAAACATAACAAAGTAGGAAAACCCAGAAACTAGAATCCCAAAGCCTCCCTGTAACAATGATTCTCAGCCTTTTAAGAGGTAACTGACTCCCTAAAACTCTGAAAAAGTTTTGAGCTTTTCCCAGGAAAGTGTACATATACACACAGGATTCTGCATACAAACACCTAAAGGCAAACCTTCTTCCACAGGCCTCTAGGGGAACAATGAACAGACGAGAGCTACTGAAAGACCAGGACTTACTTCCAGGAAAGCACCAACAAGGGCAGTATAAGGGACACTTCTTTTGTCAAAAAGTCATTAAGATACAATAAAAGTCCAAGTTCCTAAATTTTCACACCAAATATTTCATTTACCTAATTACATGCTGTCTGGTTTCAAAAACAGAAAAGCTAAAGTACTTATCAGTTACTTCTGCATATACTGAAAGAATAGTTGTAAATTCCTTTATACAGATATCTCTGAATACCTACCAGCACTGTCCTTCTCAGTTTGACTTTTCTTTGGAATTCGATACACCTCCTGCACAAAAAACAAACAACAACAACAAAAACAGTTTATTAGTCTGGGGTCAAAGTGGTGACTGTTTTGAAACACACTGAAACAGCTGGTATTCAATTATTCTCCACAATTTGACTTATATTTAGCTTTAAACAAAAATAGGTCCTGGCCCCTTAAAAACAATTAAAAATACATAGCACCAATGTACATCTTTTACATTTACCAGGGTTGCATGATTTTACCAGCAAAGTATTAACCTTAATGACAGCAGTATTATGTTTCCAGCAAGAACACACTTCCTGAGAATTCTATTCTGCATTTGTATTTCTGCACAAAAATCAAAGTCATATACGGTTTCTTTACTGAAGGTATTCGTAAGGAATCTCACCTACCATCTTATTTTAGGGAAGAAAAGAATAGTGATAATAGTTACACAAAACCCTTTCAGAAAAATCACATATATAAAGACATTTCGGGCTATTCAGACTGTCTATATCAAAACCAACTTGGCCAAATCTGATATCTACTTTCACAATGTTATTATTATTTAAAAAAAATAGAAAAAATAAGCATTAGCTCTCTGATGCACCTACTGAAATGGCATATAATTCTGTACCAAAATTCATTTTGAGAAATGTAAACGATTTTTAAGCCTTGAGGTACTTTTCTTGCTGTATGGTTCTACAGCCTAGAACATGCTTTGCTGCTCTGGCAATTCCATACTATTCTAGTATATCAAGTAGTGCTTAAGGCACAACACATTCAAACCAATCATCTTGCTCAGTGGGCCAATGACAAAACCTCACATCTTCTCAACGGCACATAATATGATAGCGTCCCTTTAGAATAATCCTGCAGTATTAACCACACCTAAGTGACAGTGATTCAATTTTGGGAATGTACTCCAAGAAAATTAACTTTTCTTTCCTACATTATTATTGGTCCTACCAATACCTGTGGAAAATGAGAACTAATCCACATGTCACACAACTGAGAAAGGGTCAAGATACAATTCTCAATTGTTATTGAAAAAGACAAATATGGGTAATACAGATATAGGGAAATCTGTATGAATGCAATTTTTTCTTAAATCTTGAACATTCTAAGTATGGTGACAAATTACCTAATGGACAATGATTGTTATAGTTATTGTGCACTTGTCTATGTGCCTGTATGATTTTGAACATTTTAAATGTATTATCTTATTTGAGCTTCAAAAAACAACTGTATGAGGAAAGTACTGGAGTCTGAACCCAGGGCCCCACCCATGCTAGGCAAGTGCCCTACCACTGTGCTACACCACCAGCACTTTGTACTTTTATTGTGAGAGGTGCTTTGCTAAGTTACCCAGGCCAGCCTCCAAACAGCAATCTTTCTGCCTCAGCTTCCAAGTAGTTGGGAATGTACAAGATCTTAACATTATAAGCGTTTATTACAAATGTCTGAAGTAATATATTACACAGACTTCCAGTTGGGGACCCATTCTGTGGTGGCAATTAATGTGTTACAAGAAATCTCAAAAATTCTTACTTCCATTCAAAAGTTTAGATCAGGGTTAGGGATGTGGCTCAGTGGTAGAGCACTTGCCTGGCAAAATGTCACAACCAAAGGTCACAGATTCCATCATAGAAAATATTCATCAGAAATGGCTTTCATTCATAGTAATCCTGAATGTACAATCACTTTACTTTTTTTACGCTGTTCAAGAAACTGGCAATATTAAGAAAACACTGAACTGAGAATTACGAGACCATGTTCCTTAAAAGAATCTAGCTTCTCTGCTCTTACCATCCTCTTATGACTTTAGTGTCTAGGGTGTGCGCACACACACACGTGCCCGCAACACACACACACTCACTCACATGCATTCTCTTTCTTTCATATACATGCAAGCTACAGTTGTTACGATTGAAGACTGCCTCATTTTTTTAAACATATTTTTGGCATGGAGAACAGTGCTTGGCACATAATTCATACTCAGAGACTTGTCAAATGGATCAACAGGTGAAATTTTACTTCTGCACTTCTGCTACATAGAAAACATCCACACAGTGCTATATAAATTCAAAATATTACAAAAATCCTATGCTTTTTAATCACTATACCATCCATCTCTTCATCCTATACCATCAATCATTGCCATACTGAAAAGAACACTGGAAATGTCCCCCAAAACAAAAATGTTCTGTATTTCCAGGATCAGAGTAATAAATAAGGGTCTCCAACATTATTTTTAAAGAGAGAGAAGGATAAGGAGAGAGACAGAATCAATTCTATTTAGTTTTTCATGTGGCTTTCCTTGCTCCAACACTTCATTGTACACATGGTGCTAGGGTTTGAACCCGCATCCTCGCGCGTCCCAGGCAAGCACCAAAACCACTGAGCTCCAGCCTCTCTCCAACAGAGGGACGGTGAGACAGAAAAAAGACAGGGAATAGAGAATCAGTTTTACTTAGTTTTTCACATGACTTTCATTGCTGTGACACTTTGCTGTGTATGTGGGTGCTGTGGTTCCAAACCACGTCCTCAAGCATGCCAGGCAAGCACTGGAGCCCTTAAGCCACTGCTCCAGCCCCTCTCTACTTTTTTTTTTTTTTTTTTTTTTTTTTAAGAGAGAGGGACAGTGAGACAGAGAAAGAGAGAAACAGCTTTATTTAGTTTTTCACATGGCCTTAGTTGCTCCAACACTCAGTTGTGTACGTGGTGCTGGGGTGTGAACCCGGGTACTCACGCTTGCCAGGCAAGCGCCAAAACCGCTGAGCCACGGCTCCAGCCCCTCCCCTCTCTCCATTTTTAACTCTACTCAATGCTTACAATAGACTTCTCTTGGACTGCAGTGGTGGCTCAGCAGTTACAGTGCTTACCTAGCATGTTTGAGGATACGAGTTCGAACCCCAGCACCATGTACACAACAAAGTGTCAGAGCAAAGAAAGCCGCTGATGAGAAACTGAAGTCGATTCTTTCTCTCACTGTCCCTTTATCTCTTTAAAAAAAAAAAGGGGGGGGAGGGGCCTTCTCTTGGCCGTTCTCTCCCTTTAGTTTGGTTTTCTTGATAAAAGCAGAATCACTGATAAGCTCACATAACACCAATGTATCCAATATGCTCTATTAAAATGTGAAAATATGAGTGAAGATATTTTTAATATGTGGACATAAAAAGAGAATGAGTTCTATGATGGTTACTTGTGGAAATCTGCATTACTTACTTATCTAACAAAATCTGAATATCAACTATGTGCTAAAAACATATATTAAGACTCTCCTATAAGTTGAAAGCTTCAGGTACACAGTACCTGCCATCAAGGAATTTGCGGATGAACAATCAGAACGACTGCAGCCTCTTATTCCGTCAGGTCCTGGGCATTCTCATATACTCTTATTATTATAACTACATCTACAATACACACAAAACAGGGTAAGAGAGACTAAGCAGCTATCCTAACACTGAATTATACATTGGACCTAAGACCTATGACTAGATTTGTGTCTGTCCAAAGCACACTTTTTTTTTTTTAAAAAGAGAGAGGGACTTTGAGAGAGAGAGAGATAAACAATTTTTATTTAGTTTTTCATGTGGCTTTCATTGCTCCAAGACTTCGTTGTCTTGTGGTGCTGGGGTTCGAACCCGTACTCGCACAGGCTGGGCAAGCACCGCAAAACCACCCAGCCACCTCTCCAGCCCCCAAAGCACACTCTCTTAACCACTACTTCTATACCCTCACAAACACTAAAACAGAGAAAGTAAATATACACTATCTTATCATAAGCATGTATAAAATGAATAAAGGAAATATAAGAGGGATACTAAAACTAGTTTGGGCCTTTGGAGAGAGGACTAGAAAATACATCCCAAAGGAAGTAGACATGTGAATTGTCTTGATGGATGAGTAAGAAATGTACAAAAAAGGGATGAAAAATAAAACACAGTAGATTGAATACATATATCTGTCTCATCTCCATCCTATAAAATAACAGTGGAACAATAGAAAATAAGTACAAATCCATCTGTAGTATCTTTTCTAAAACTATTAATTATACACAGATAGTGAATGTATGCATAATTGAAAAGAATTTTTTCCTAAACTATATATTGAACTTTTCTTTCTCATGATTCTGAATGAAAAAAATGGAAAGAAGAGAGGGAGGGAGGAGAGTAAATTTTGGGTTGGTTGAAAATATAGGGAAAAAAATATTGAGTCTCCTAGAAAGTAGAATGAAAAGTAAACCACAAAAATGGGAGATTAAGAAATAAAACTAAAGGATTATTGCCAAAAGTTTTGAAATTCTTATATGAAGAATCCAAAAAGTAAAAGAAAATTGAGGGGAAGAAAGACTCAAAGAAACAATATAAGAAAACTGCTTAGAGGGCTCAGAGCACCTCACAATAAATCAATCAAAATGGTATCAGACTTCAGGTGTAAGATACTATAAGCTATAAAACAATGCAGTGATAACTTTATTTTGGTGCTCTGGAAAGTAAATATAAATTAATTATCCAGTACATATTAATAATACATATATGGACATAAATTCAACTGGGCATTTAAGAGGAGTAAAGCTTAAAGCTTTACTTTTGTGCAATTATCTAAAAAGCGGTGGTTATTTAAAACAACATGTAAAAATATGAAGATGTTCAAAGCTTTCATAATTTTGAAAAATGTCGTCTGCCAAGAAAATCATCACTAAGAAAGAGAAAAGTTTAGCTGTTTGGAAACTGCATTTTCAGTTACTGCTATATCAACAATAGTAATTTTTTTTAACTTAAAGAGGTAAATGTTTTGAATGTGGGTTATTAAAAAAGTGTTATTAATACAATTGAATATTATAAGATGAAGAACTGGCTTGTGAGAGAAGATTTTGAGGTTGAATCTGAACAGCAACTGCAGGAGAAATTCAACAGAAAGTGGAAAATATACATGTGAAACCCAAGAAATTGGCTAAATGAAGAGACCTACAATTTGAGGAAGTCTTAAGGAATTATGACTTATATTGTGGTGGTGCTATAGGAGGCTGACAAGAGAGAAAGTGTACAGAGAAAGGTATGTTGATTTGAAAGAAAAATAATAATGAAAAGCAGAGAGGGAAGTCTTTACAGTTGATTCATACACTGTTTTCTGTTTCTTAAGCACCTGAACAAGTCACATGCTACTAATCTGGAATGCTTTGTTGTAGCAGTCTCAATAAGCCCTCATTGAAAATTTATCAGTAAGGGGCTGGAGTGGTGGCTCAGCGGTTTTGGTGCTTGGCTGGCAAGCACGAGGACCTGGGTTCAAACCCCAGCACCACATACACAACTAAGTTTTGGCCATATGAAAAACTAAATAAAGTTGTTTCTCTCTAAAAAAAAAAAAAAAAAAATTATAAAAAAAAAAAAGAAAGAAAATTTATCAGTAAAGCAATGCAGCACTTTTTAAAGACAAAAAATGAGCTGCTATAGATATATTATACAAATAGTATTAAAATGAAATTAGGAGGGGCTGGAGTGGTGACTCAGCAGTTTTGGTGCTTGCCTAGCATGCCCACAGACCTGGGTTCAAACCCTAGCACCACGTACCCAACAAAGTGTTAGAATAATGAAAAACAAAATAAAATTTATTCTTTCTCTCTCTTCTCTCTCTCTCTCTCTCACTGTCCCTCTTTCTTTCTAAAAAAAAAAAAAAGAAATTAGGAAATGATTTATAAGAAATCTCTTTCTGAGGGCTGGGGATGTAACTCAATGGTAGGGTACTTGCCTAGCATATACAAGGTCTGGAAAGAAAAAATGTTAACATTGATTTAAACTGTTCCTGAGCTAAACACACTTAAGAGAACCAACTAATGTACAATGAGAGTAAAATAACTTTTCTACCTTTTACTATATAGATGATCAATCAGATTATCTGTCCTGTAATAAAATATTTATTTTTACTTTTTTTAAAGAAAGAGGGACAGTGAGAGGAGGAATCAATTTTATTTAGTTTTTTCATGTGGCTTTCCTTGCTCTGATACTTCATTGTATACATGGTGCTGGGGTTCAAACCCATGTCCACATGCACGCCAGGCAAGCACTGTAACTACTGAGCCACAGGTCAAGCCAAAGATTTATTTTTTAAAACTAAGACTGGATTATTTAATTTTTTTCTTTCCGGCAAGTACAGATTAAATCTTGTAGATATCAACCAAATCTTTTTTCCCCAGTTCATTTTCCTAAATGACAGCAATACTCAGATGAGAATGGGGGAAAGACTGTGAGCATAGTGCCACTTTCTCAACTGAAAGGAGACGACGATAAAGGGAGAAAATATGAAAGCATAAACCAAGTGCAATGGCACTTGCCTTTAATCCTTAGACTCCTGAAACTGAGGCAGGAAGATTCCAAGATCAAGGCCAGTCTTGGCAACACAAAATAAAATAAAAAGAGCTGAGGCTACAGCTCAATGGTAAAGCACCTCTGGGTTCCACCAGCACTGCAAAAAGAGGAGGAAGAGAAAAGAGAGGAGAAAAAAAGATAGAAGACATGGAGACATGGTCAAGTGCCAATTATATAGGAAAAGAGTCACAGGAAAGAAGAAAAATATTTTAAGAAATAAGATAACTTTTCCAGAATCAAAGAAATATGAAGTAAAAAGACTATGACTTAATAAGTCTACACCTGGGTAAAGGAGGATCTCTCTGGAAAAATTGCCAAGAAGACTTAGAAAATAATATACATGTCTGAAGGTTTCATAAAATGAGACAGAGGAGGGGAGAGTGAGAGGGAGGAGGAGAGAAATGGGGATGCAGCATAATTTTGTATGTATGTTTCTATGTGTGCATTGTAGTGCTAGGGATTGAACCAGGGTGCATGCACTAAACATTAGCTTTACCACTGAGCTACACTCTCAGCCTGTTTATTCTTTTAAACTCCTGAAGAGACATTTTTGTCTAACTTCAGAGAGCTGGGCTTCCAAGAAATTTAAAAAAACAGCTTTCAGTCACTAAAAAAAATGGCAAAGAAATATGATTATTTATTTTTTAAAAAAGACAAATATGGGGCTGGAGCGGTAGCTCAGCGGTTTCGGCGCTTGCCTGGCAAGCACGAGGACCCGGGTTCAAACCCCAGCACCACGTACACAACTGAGTGTTGGAGCAACTAAGGCCATGTGAAAAACTCAATAAAGTTGTTCCTCTCTTTCTCTGTCTCTCTCACTGTCCCTCTCTCTTAAAAAAAAAAAAAAAAAAAAAAAAAAAAGACAAATAGGAACGTGTTCCATATCTGATAAGAGAAATGCCAATTGATAATATATCAATTGTACCCATCAGTCTGAACAACATAAAGTCTGACAACATGTGTTGCCCCAAACTGTGGTGAAATGGACAGTTATGTATAAAGTTACACTGTTGATGAGAATTAAACTGATATGCCTAAGAGCAGCAATATGCACTATCAAAATTACAACTAATACAGACTATGAGTCAGCAACGATATTTTTAGTAACTGAGCCAACGTGCTTATTTTCCACATTTTTTTAAAGTGGGGGGGGAGAGTAAGAGAGAGAATCAATTTTTTTCATTAGGCCTTTGTTGCTCAGACACCAGATCCTTGTGCATGATAGGCAAGCATTGTAACCACTGAGCTACCACTATACTCCCTATTTTCTACATTGTTTCAATGTGTGAAATTACTTAGGTAAAAATCACTTGCTGTTAAGCCAAAGAAAGGAATCAAGCTAAACAGCTATAAAAATTGATGAAATAAATTTCATTGTTTATATAATAAAATACTATGTGGCTATGAAAATTCTTTATGAACTAGTATGTTTCAATTTTTCATAATTTATTAATAAAAAGCAAGAAACTAAATGATATTGCTATGTTTTTTTAAAGCAAAATATATATGCTTACTACGCATAAATTATCTCTGGAAAGTCATACAAGAAACTGGTTATGCTAACTGCCTCCAAGGAACAGGATGGGGACAAGGGTGGGAGGGAAACATTTTACTCTATGCCTTCTGAATTTAATGTCATGAGCAGAAATGACTGAAAAAAGACAACATGTTTCAGGAGAAGCCCGAGGCACAGTACCAAGACTCCTGCACACTAACGATATTCCTGGTGAAGCCTGGCAACTCAGAAGACAACTTCTAAATGCTGTTCTTTAGTAAGTGACATATCTAAAAACAAAAAAACCTCCCAGTTCACTATTATTCAGATTAAATGTGTTCTCTCACCCTCTTCTTTTCTAGGCTTGCAAATCTTAACAATTCAAAAAATCTCCCTTAGCAGTGCTTTTATTCCACACACATCTGGTGAGTATAGGCTAAGGACTGAAGCATGAAAGTCAACCACTAACACAGTTTATGCTTTCAAGCTCCCTGCTAGTCTAGTAACAAATATGTGTGCAAAAAAAAAAAGGGTACATTCATGCAAAACAGTAACCACTGATGAATAATCAAGGTCATCATTAAATGTTTCTCCAATTTCAGATTTCTATTTTTTAGAAAACCTAAATCCAGAACTAAGATTTCTCCTTACACTTTCAAACTTAACTACTTCCTCTATAATTTTTAAAAGTTAAAAATCACCATAGCTCTCAAAGTGACTTTACTGAAGTTATATCTTCTACTACACACACACACACTCATAAGCACACATTCCATTCTCTCTCTCCTCTCCCCTCTCCTGTTAGAGAAGTGCTTCTATTTATTGACCCTCATGATGTTCAATCTAGGATCCCAGGCTGAAAACTGCTGTAGCTTTAAGGGGAAAAAAGGTATCTCAACAACACACTAAAAATGTTTTCTATTACTACAGTATGAATTCAGACTTACTACAGTTTCCAAATGGCAAGTGCAATGTGAAAAGAATTTACCAAAGATAACACAACTGTATGAATTGCCTACTAAGAACAAACAAACCACTATTATTCAGGTCAGAAAAGGAAGCAGAATGATACAGGATTTAAATAAGAAGACCTGAGTCACTTTTCAGCTCTGTCATTCAAAAGCTATCATACCCTCCTGAGCCTATTAATTTCTAATTTACAATGATTAAAAACACCATCACAACAGGGATGGTAGCACACACTTATGATCTCAGCAACTCAGAAGGCAGAAGCAGAAGGATGGCAAGTTAGAGGCCAGTGTCAACAACCAAAAAAACCCACCACCACCACATAGTTCAGAGGGTTGAAAAGATTACATGACATTTAACATAAATATTTCCTGGCCACTTATCAAATACAAGATACACACTAGGTATTCAAAAAGTAGTGTAGTACCATGGGAAGAGATAGACTTTGTTCTCTTTTCCATTCCTATACTTATGAAATATCAAACTACAAACCAGGCTCTTCACTAGGAAGTACAACACTGGGAAGACATGAGTGTCTAAAAGAGAAGATGTCTCTGTCTTCACTCAAGTACCATTGTGAAATGTTATTTGTTAAGATTAGAAAAGATGTCATGAGAGCATATATAAAGAGCAGAATAAACACTATTAATTCTATTTCTCTTCAGATCACATAAATCTTTTCCTGTTCGCTAAAGACTTCCATGGAGAAGAACAGCTCAAGTTTTTAACTAATTTTTTGAGGCCTTGTGATGGCATTACAAAACAAAACACCCAGAAATTAAAATTTTAAAGTGGGGGGAGAAAAAGGGAAAAAAAGAAAAGACTCCAGTTTTAGAAGAGCAATGATTTTCCCAGCAGAAAGAATGAAACTTAAGAGATATTTAAAACAGAAGAATGTGGGGTTTTTTGTTTGTTTGTTTTGTTTTGTTTTTAAGAGAGAGGGACAGTGAGAGAGACAGAGAAAGAGAGAAACAACTTTATTGAGTTTTTCACATGGCCTTAGTTGCTCCAACACTCAGTTGTGTACGTGGTGCTGGGGTTTGAACCCAGGTCCTCGTGCTTGCCAGGCAAGCACCGAAACCGCTGAGCCACCGCTCCAGCCCCAAGAATGTGTTTTTATGAGTCAGTGAGAATGAGTGTGTGCGTGCACATTACCAAAATACAACCACTTTTAGACTACCCTGGCTACTGAATCTAACACCGATTGAAGAGAAACCACAGTAATCATTCTCTACTATTAAGAAGTAATTTACTGGACCGGAAAGATGGCTCAGAGGTAGAACACTTGCTTGGCATGCATGAGGACTCCAGTTCAATCCACAGCACGACACACACAACTAAGTGGAGAAAAACCAAAAAAAAAAAATAAAAAAACAAAACTAACTCTCTCTTTAAAAAGGAGGAGGGGGGCTAGAGCAGTAGCTCTGCAGTTACAGCACTTGCCTGGCATGTGCAAGGACTTGGGTTCAAACCCCAGCACCTCATACACAACTAAGTGTCAGAAAGACAAGACCCAGATGAAGGAATAAATAAGGTTGATTCCCCCCTGCCTCTCTTACTCTCTTCTTCTCTCTTTAAAAAAAAAGGTAACTTACTATTATAATTGTCAATACTACAAAGATATCTGTTAAAGTTTAGATATAAGGTATCCCCCAAAAGCTAATGTGTGAGACAATATAAGAAAATTTAGAAGTAAAATGATTGAGCCGATAGTGGTGGCTCATGCCTATAATTCTGCCTCGGAAAGCTGAGGCAGGAGGATTTCAAGTTTGAGACCAAAGCTCAGCTATTTAGCGAGGCCCTAAGGACTTGGGGAGACCCTGTCTCAAAACAAACAAACAAACAAACAAAAAGGGCTGGAGATATGGCTCAATGGTTAAGCAACCCTGGGTTTAATTCAGAGTATCATTAAAAAAAAAAGAGTAAAATGACTGGGTTATAAGAGTCTTGACGTAATTACTGCATTAATCCTGACAGGGATTAATTTGGGGGTAACTGCGGGCAGGTATTACAGCTGGAGGAGGTGAGTATTTGGGGCATGCCTTTGCAATATATATTTTGTCCCTGGTGACTGATGGCCATGCCCTGAGCTGCCTTCCTGTTCCACTGCCTTCCACCAGGATGTCCTGACTTGCCTTGGGCCCAAGGGGTAGGGTCAGCTGTCTATGGACTGAGATCTCTGAAACTGAGTGTCAAATAAACTTTTCCTCCTCTAAAATTTCTCATGGGTCTTTTGGTCACAGAGGTAAAAAAGCTGACTAAAACAGTACCATAATAAAAGTAACTCTTACTACAAAGAGTAAGAGATGGTTTCTGCTATTAAAGATCTCATGGTTTAGGAAGAAGTAAACATCTAAGCAAATAATTTTTGTAATCTGTTAAGATTACTATATTCTACAGAAGTACAGAAAAGGACAAGTAAAAACAAAGAATGATCTACAACTGCAGAGCTATGTAAATGAGAATTAAAAACAAAAAAACAAAAAAGAAGAAGGTATTCCAAGCAGGGAGAACTGTATGTTTAAGGACATGGAAAGGTGAATATACATGAGCAGATGAGTCTCACGCATTGAGTTTGTAAGAGAAATTGTTGGGCAAGGAGGTTAAACAAACAAAGAAATAACATTGTTCTTTGAGTAATGGTGTGTGCCTGTGATACTACCAGAGATTCCAAATAATCACTTACATGCTTGTAAAAGTTAATGCTGCAGGGGCTGGAGCAGTGATTATATGGCACTTGCCTGGCATGCGCGAGGACCCAGGTTTGAACACCAGCACCACATATGACAACAAAGTGTCTAAGCAACAAAAGCCACATGAAAGACTAAATAAAACTGATTCTCTCTCTCACTGTCCCTCTCTTTAAAAAAAAAGTTAATGCTGCAGAGGACTGAAGTATAACATTCAGTGAGGAAAAATGGAAACAAGGACAAACAGGAGGCTGCTACAAGAATCTAAGGAAGAAATAATAGGATCCTGAAATAAAAGTTGCAAAGAAGAGATGATCTGACCTATTACAAAGAGGAAGAAATGATCCCTGCTGTTGAAGATCTCATGGTTTAGGAAGAAGAAACAAGCATCTAAGCAAATAATAGGTAGGACAAAAGAAATCTCAGGTGCTCCAAGAAATGCAACCTTTTAAAGGATAGTCAGAAGAGGAACAATAAATGAGAGTCACAGAAGGAAGCAAAAAAGTTTCAGAAGAAGGTATGGTCTCAGGTTAATAGGAGAAATGTAGAATGGTCAAGTACATTGAATGTACATATAGACACACACACATACTTTAATAAAGCATCCTGTCAAGTCCTAAAAGCAAATTAACTAGTAGCAATGACTACTTAGAATCCAGTTAATTGGCTTTAAAATATCATCTCTCACCACAAAGAACCACAGCTTCTCAGAGAAACGTCTAATTCTAGGTCTAAGAAGGCAAGTACAAGATGAAGATGGAATAGCATATTGTGTCAGAAGTTCAAAAAATAATGGACACATGTCAAAATGACAAGTCAACTTCGCAGGGTTTCCACTGGCCAAACATAGGAAATTTAAGCATCAAATAATGAAATTAATGGATCATAATCCACCAAATAAGAGTACACAAATCTAAACTAACATAAATCAATGAATAAACAAATCAATAGAAGAGCAGGTAAACCCTTGTTTTTTGTTTTTTTTTTTAAACAAAGAGGGGACAGTGAGAGCGAATCAGTTTTATTTATTTATTTTTGATTCCTTAGACACTTCGTTGTATATGTGGTGCCGGGGTTTGAACTCATGTACTCGCATGTGCCAGGCAAGCACCATAACGACCAAGCCACCACTCCAGCCCCTCATGCTTACTCTTGAAAGAATGCTAACTAATAAACACAGAAGAAAAAGGAATGATGGATTGGAAAAATCACCACGTCAATCAATTCGGGCAAATCATGGATACTGAATGTAACTGACAATTTTGATGAAAAACAGAATATTTATATATTTCCAAAACTGCTCTCATGTGGTGCTTTTTCATTATAAAGGGAGAAATAGTAACTTTACATTGTATAAGTCAGACAGACAATAAATGACTTGATCAAGGCCAAATTAATTATGAAGTGAAGAACACTACCTATCATATTTCAGACAAAAACATACAACCTGAATCCAAACAAAAGAAAACTTCAAACAAACCCAAATTGAGGGATATTCTACAAAATTAAAAAATATTTTAAAAAGTTAAGTTTATAAAAGACAAAGGAGGGGAATGGAGCAGTGGCTTAGAGGTTGGAGGGCTTGCCTAGCCGGTATAAGGACCCAGGTTCAAATCCCAGCACCACACAGACAACTAAGGGTCAGAGAAACAAAGATCAGATGAAAAAATAAATAAAATAGATTCTCTCTTAAAAAAAAAAAAGAATTTAAGAAAAGGACAAAGGACAATTAAGAAACTATTTCAGATTAAATGATGCTTCAAAAGACATAACTCAGAGGTTGGGGATTTAGCTCAGTGGCAGAGTGCTTGCCTAACATGGCAAGACCCCGAGCGAGTTCGGGCCTCAGCCCTAAAAAAAAAAAAAAGAAAGAAAGACAGACAGAGAGATATAACTCAATATAATGTTGTTTCCATATTAGATTCTTGGTCAGAAAAAAAATCTTGCTATCTATAAAGGGCATTATATGAACAATTGGCATAATTTGAACGAGGTTTACTGATTAGATAAGTACACTATATCACTATAATTTGCTGATTTGGGTAAGTATACTAAAGTCACATAAGAGAACATAACTAATTGTTAGGAAATTCAAACTATCCAGGGGCAATGGGACATCACATCTGTAACTTAAGGGAAAAAAAACAACTCAGAGAATGACAAAATTTGGCAAGATGTTAACACTGGGGAACCTGAACAAAAAGTTTAGAGGAATATTTAGTCCAATTTTCTATTTTGTTATTACTAGATTACAGATTGCATGTAGTATACATATAGAGTATTACTGTTGGAGTTTTAAGTCTGAAATTATACTAGAATTAAAAATTTTAAATGTTAAAGAGAAAAATATATATTTTTTCATTATGGTTACATGTAAGACTAAATTATACCACCTAAAATTTACACTGGAAAAGTCTCTTAAGTTTCTAACTGACTTGATCATGATCCTGAGAGAAGAACAGACTATTCTAACCTAGAAATTCTTT